>BDGG01000001.1:2187323-2327217 GCA_001949185.1 Ramazzottius varieornatus
GAAGGTCGCGACTCGATGTGCACCAGGTTGACTTCATGTTGCTATAAGGCAGAAAGTTTCATCGTTTTTCTATCTAGATAGATCAATCCAGAATCTGGTGAAGAAATATGAGCATAAATAAACGAAACAAAAATCTACACAAATTAGTTTGAATAAACCTTTGAAAAAGTTTAGTGTTATGCTGGCACAAAAGTTTGATGAAAACTGTGCGTAGGTCGAAATAAGGGGCGAATGAAGCTGGAGGTTTTCATGCCAGTTTGTATATACGAGCACGAACCTCGAAGAGCTTCAGCGCCTGTGATAAGGCTCCCACACGTTCCTTCAACGAGAAGACGATCGATGCATCGCTCCGTAGCGCTCTTTCCGGGCTCTATGAAAGTATGAGAAAATATACTGTATAAATCATCGACGACCACATCTGACATCATCTTGATATCCACCTATACATAGTCCCCCTACTGTACCAACGTGCGTCTATATATGTGGACAGACATTGCCTTCCTTAGTCGTCACCTTTCCTGCTTTCATTCAACCATGAGCTGCGTTTACCATCCCTACAACTTTTTTGAGCGAAGGTCGCAAGTGCTGAATGAGAATGATGGCAAAGTGTGAGATCAAAGGACCCATGCTCGCATATATATCATGTGAGGTACGTACTGCGCTGGCCTCCTCAACTTTTAGTCGTTGGACCCAAAGCTTGGGTTGGTTTCTTCCCTGACTTCGTACTTCCGAAAGCTGAAACGTCAACAGGCTGATGTGAAACGGCACTAAATTTCATCAGCCACCAAACCCGCGACGTAAACCAGATGACCAGCGATAAGATGTAATTGAGAAGAAGAATTTGCCGATCATATCGATGCCTGCTATCGGGGTGCACACAGTACGTCGTGGTCGTCGTCTTTCAACTTTCTGGCAAAACAAATGCCGCATAATCATAACAGTTTTCGCCGGAAAACTCTTCAATACCTGACAAATTAGTTTCGGCGAGCGAATGGATATGCCTCCTATTTCTAGAGCCTTGACAACCTCAAGACTTCCTAATACAGTATATACAGGTACCTGCCCATTGATAAAAAAATTCTCGATGCCTTCAACCTTTCCATGGGTTCTTGGGTTTCTCAACTCAACAAAATGTCAAACCCTGCAAAAAGCATTTGGGCCCACTAGCAAGCCAAAGAACGTTCCAACTGTGATGACATCGAAATGAGGGAGAGCGCATAAAGCAGGTCTTGTACAAAGACTGACTGTATATACCTGCATCCGACTGCCCGCTCGACTTCCTCCTCGGCTCGAATGGCCACCTCGAGATATTTGAGACTCGAAGCGGCGATACTGCTGCTTCGGAGCTCCGCCATTCAGCATCCCATCCTTCTCGGCCATTTGAACCTGCTTGACCACCGCAGGCAACAATCCATCAGTCTGATCTGTCATCCTCTGGCACTTCTGTCGATAAATCAGCGCCTGTTGATTACACTCAAGCTCTCGCAACTTTCTCAAACAAGAATACGATGAGAAACTGGCAAGCCAGAATGTAACAGTCTTCCGTGAAAATTCGCATATAAGAGTTCGTTAACTGACCATGTGCTCGCGGTGGCCTTCTTATGTACCTCGTGAGGCATATATATATATCTGATAAGGAAGCGGCTGAGTCGCTTGTTTGTTAGTGGCTGAAGAGAAAGGCGTGTTGCGTTCTTCCATCGGTCCCCGGGTTTTGATTCCAGCCCATCGCCAACCTTATCGTTCCTTCCTATCGCACGATTTCAGTCACAAGATTCCAGAAGAAGAACGGACATGAGATCTTGATCGACGCCTGCAGGGTTGACTATCATTGATGGGCTTGCGTACGCGCGGGAAGGAAATTAGCTGTCATAAGCTGGGAGAAGATTGCCTGGAAATGTAAAACGATACGCGTGATAGCCGACCTTGACAGTTGCTGCCACAGCGCTTCCTATTGTCCCTGGAGAAGAAGTCACGTACACAGAGATTCGCTCTCAATGCGTCCAAAACCACGTCATTGCTACAAGAGAACGAGAGAAAATACTGTAATGCTTCTTGAACTTCGCGAATTAACGTCGTAAACAGCGTAGAGTTTACGGGTATGATGACGCGCGTACAGCACATACTTATCATGGCGTACTTCGCCGAGCTCAAGAAGCATTACAGTAATTTCATTATAGGATGCTGCGCAGGGAAGAATTTGAGAAAGCGGAGTAATTGGTTATGAACAACTGCAAGCTGACGATGAGGCGGAACGTAGCTGGTGGTGGGGATATCGCCATACCGGTAATTGACTAACAGAACAATGAGTTGACGTTTTTCGTCCCAACTTAATCAGAGCAAGGGGCCACGCCGAAGTAAGCGTGTAACTGACCGGAAATAAACAAACTGATGATGGTTGACTGTTTTTTCCCATCGTGAAACTTTCAAGGCACACCGACACAAAATGAATCTCCACATGTGTTATGGTCAGTATTTTACAGTTTTATAGACAGCTTACCGGTAGAAGTTCTCCCGGCATGTCTGCTGGGGGTATCCGCTATGTCAAGTTAGCTCGGTCAAACTCGCTGGTTCATATCGGAAGGTAGATGCGAGGCCGTGAAGGACAAGAAATTCTCCGCAGTCTAGTTTCAAGCAAAAGATAGGCAAGACGACGTCAAAATCGAAAGTTAGGAGCTGTGATCTTTCGAAATTCAGACAACGATCACAGATCCAACAAGAGGAATGCGCCAGAAGAGGAATGCCGCCCTGACAGGTCGGTCACCATGTAGCCACTGCCCACCGGGTCAGTGAGACACAGAATGGCTCAGCACAAACATCGTCTTTGACTAACTTAAATTGGCAGGTCTACATACTCTACATCTGGGTGAGTTATCCGACACACGCTGCTACTTTACCAGCTGATCCTTCAAGCGCTCTCTCTAAGTTTTGCGCTCTAACGCTAAGTTTTGATCTTCCCTTCGAGGCTTCGACACGTTCTCGCCTTTCGGCAACGTCTTACAAGCAGTCTTGTTTTGTGCTGTGATACCTTGAGCTTTGAACAATTTGTCGAATGGTTGAGGATCGCACGCGACGCTGAATCTGAACGACGAGAAGTATGATGCTTAGAAGCGCTACCGGAGGTCTGTCCAAGGTGGGAATAACGGCATCGTCTAATGCTGCAGCCAGCAGTACTGCAGTATCCTCGTGTGTACGCAACAGCCTACAGATCTCTCTGTTCACAGAGCTTCCACAGACATGGAAGAAAGTTTTCCGTGAAGGCTGGCAATGGGGCGGTAAGGGCATATCCTGACGTAGTCGTATATAATTTTGGAACGTCCAGTCGTCCACACAGACGACCATGTACCGATGTATGAACGTCTCCCTTCCAGGGAGTCTTCATCGTCTCTGCTGCCCGAACTCCTGTTGGATCGTTTAGAGGAGGCCTTGCTTCGATACCAGCTACTAAGCTTGGAGCGCTGGTCATCCAGGAGGCGCTAAAGAGAGCAGGTATGCTATATGCACTATGCTTTACCAGTAAGACCTGTATGGCTCTAGTTGGGTTATGCAGAAATCAGCCTGGAGGCTGGAGCCCGTGATTGCCGTGTTTAAAGAACCACTAATCTGCTTTATGCAGGTGTCAGTGGCGATATTGTCGATGAAGTATACTTGGGGAACGTATGTCAAGCAGGCGAAGGACAAGCTCCGTCTACTCAAGCCGCCATCCTCGCTGGTAACTCGTCCAAGTCCACGATTTCAGCACACTTTCTTGGCTAACGTCATTTCGGGAAAGAGTTATGGCCTGTATTACCTTCAGGTCTTCCGTCATCGACGCCTTGCACCACCATCAATAAAGTTTGCGCCTCTGGAATGAAGTCCATCATGATGGCAGCGCAGAACATCATGACTGGAAACGCGGTGAGTGAATAATTATCCTGTTCGAACTGTTTCGGAACGAGACGTTCTTTGGTTCGTGGCATCGAGTGGCATGATATTTTGTTGTGTATTGCAGACCGTTATGATCGCCGGCGGGATGGAAAGCATGTCCAATGTGCCTTACTACCTTACCCGTGGCGAACTGCCCTATGGCGGTTCCCAGTTAATAGTGAGTCCGAAGCGTCTTACTATCTACTTGACCGACAGGAACCCAACCGCAGACTTCCTATTATAGGACGGCATCGTCTTCGATGGCCTTACGGACTTTTTTGATAAAATTCACATGGTCAGTTTAAAAGGAGAGGCGTGTGCATAGTATTCCAGCAAGACACGTATGTGATATATTTGGACTTCCTGGTTGGTTATAGGGTGTTTGTGCGGAGAAAACAGCAAAGAAGATGGGTATTACCAGAGAGGACCAGGATAACTATGCCATTCAAGCCTACAAACGTTCTGCAGCAGCCGCGAAGGTAAAGTCTAATCTCTAAAAGTGATTTCCGTTCTCGCATTGAAGTTTGAAACTCGTACATGTTAATCAGCTTATTGTATGGGGATTGCAGAAGGGCTCGTTCAAAGAAGAAATTGTCCCAGTTCAAGTACAGCAAAGAGGTGAAGAGTGCCATTGGAAAGAGTTTAGCTAGCCGTGATGTCATGATGGTGGTCCAACTGTAGGGAAAGGAGAAATCACTATCGATACGGACGAGGAGGTCGCCAAAGTCAAGTTCGACAAGATTCCGACGCTGAAGGCCGCCTTCCAGAAAGAAGCAGGTAAGTCAGTTCGATCCACTTACCGTACTGAGCCCAGCCTGCAGGATCGAGTTTTACAGGAACCGTAACGGCAGGGAATGCCAGTAAACTCAACGACGGCGCTGCAGCTACCTTAGTCATGTCCGAAGAAGCTTGCAGTCAGCATAACGTCAAACCTTTAGGAAGAATTCTTGGTAAGTGAGACTGCTTGTTTTTTCCCCGGCTATATGACCGTGACTGTACTGTAAAGAAATGCCTTATATGAAGACGTCCTGCAGCTTTTTCTGATGCCGCGCGAGATCCAGTGGAGTTCACGATAGCGCCAGCCGACGCCGTACCCATTGTAAGTCTCACTCTTAACAAGAAATTTTCTAGCTGTGATGGCTTTTGAGCTCGACGTACGAGGCCTCGTTGAAATATCCGGCTGTGAAACTGAAGTTTATTTCATAGGCGTTGAAAAGAGCCGGACTGTCGAAAAACGATATCAGCTTATGGGAAATCAACGAAGCTTTCTCCGTTGTCGCCTTGGCCAACCAGAAGCTGCTCGACTTGGACCCGGAAACGCTGAACATCAACGGTGGCGGTGTTAGCCTGGGCCATCCTATCGGGTACGTAAGATCCTCCTTTTGCTATCATATTGTATTTTGTTTTGGCGTACTTTGTCTCACTTTGCTTTGCGTTATTTAGAATGTCCGGAGCTAGGATAACCAATACTCTGCTATACAACCTCAAGCCTGGCCAGATTGGCTGCGCTTCCATCTGCAACGGTAAAGCACATTTCTAACCCGTTACCTTGATCCTTCGTTTTCCCGTGAGACCTGCGGACCACGTACTACTGTTGCAGGTGGTGGCGGAGCGTCGTGTATCGTCGTTCAGAAGATGTGAAAGGTTCAGTTAGGCTGCTGCTTCTACAGTTTTATTCCATTGGGGTGAGTGCTCAAATCTGTAAGCCTCTTACCTTGGGGCACAAGAAAATTTAGATTTGGAGTTTTAGTTTTATTTCGGGCGGTTCTTGCCAACCGGTGCGCCATATTTGCCAGGCTTGTTCGAAGAAAGGCTGTGATTCGATCAAGATCAAAGGCTAATCTAGTGCTACAGTAACATTTTATCAAAGCGTTAAAGCTCGAAACGAAAACTCTAAGCTTGTCCGTTTGTCCTAGAAGTCCAGATAGCCTGTCCTGGCTGCCCTCCCGGTCTGTACACACCTAAAGCAGCAACTACTGAGCCTTCCTGAAGATTTTAGTAAACCGAGGTGTCTGCCGTGTGACGGTCGAAAATCCCTTACACATGTTTCCGTCGTCCTACGAAAGGATACAGATATTGGATATTTGGAGCTTATTGTCAGGGTTTCACGCCCTACATGTAGACCAGCAAACCTAGCTCTTACTTGCAGCCTGACGCATGCTCCAGTATTCCCATGGGTGTTTGAGGCCCAGATGGGCGTCCCGTACACATCATGGATGACCTGATCGAGAAACGTAGAGACTTGATACGAAATAAAAAACCAATAAAAGTTTTTCGAAAGAAATTGCTTGATTTGGCTTCGATCTTACCAAGTTTCCGTCATGCTGCATGATGGCTTCTCGGACTTGTCGTCCATGTGTGTTCGAGGCCCTGTGAAGTCACATGAACTCAATCTGTTCGAAGTCCGAGCTCGGAAACAATGTGGGCCTCGGCAAATGACTTGAAAATGACGCGTTTTCCAGAATGGCGCATATTTTCGCCCAATAACAATGAGAACGTGAGCCACTCGACGTTTCATTTGATGTTGATTTTCGGATGAGGTTTTTCCTACCAGAGAGGATGCCCGTCTCGAGTTCGGTACAAGACCAAGTTCCCATCAGTCTGAAAATATGAGAAGAACCACACTCCAGTACGGCGTTCAGACGAGTTTGATAAGCTCGTTGTGACGCGATATGAGTGAGCGAACCTGCATGATAAGGTCGATGTTTCCCCTGGGCGAATGGATGGATCGGCCAGGCAGCAACATTTCGCCGGAATACAAGTGGCCTGGAACAAACGAAGCAGAGCATGATTGTGAAGCAAACTAGACGACGATTAAGAATGCAGCATGGCTATCTTGTTTGCTGATAAGGAAGTCGGAGGATAGACTGTTCGAACAAATTTGAGCAAATGTCTGGGCAAGATTGTTGAGTTGGCACTGCGAAGAATGTAAGCGATATGACTTACACTGATCGTGTTCCGGACACTGGCCATTAGTGTTCGAAGCCTGTCAACAAGAACAGTTAAGCCAACCTACGCAATGGCACGACATAACAATTCCGCCTTCTTTCCTACGGTAGAATAAAGTCACATACCCAGACAGGCGATCGCGATGAATTGTATAGAACCAGGTTGCCGTCATTCTGCAGGGTGCAGTAGCAACCGTGATTACCGTGGGTGTTGGAGGCCTAAAATACCATGGTGTGGACTTTTCTGGACTAAAGATAAGAAAGGCCGTTTGCCGAAAGTGATAGAAATCCTTACCCAGATCGGTTGTCCTCGCCCATACATAACCAGATTACCGTCGTCTACACAGGGGAGACAATCGTTAACAAGTATGAGAAACTGGCGGCGTCTTCTTACGCTGCATGATGACTTGATCGGCCTGTCGACCATTAGTGTTGCTGGCCTGGAAGGAGACAACCTTATCCTATATGGGCGGGATGGATGGACGGTATCAAACATGGCTGGAAGAGACTAACCCAAAGAGGCGTCAAATCTTTACGACGGTACAGCACCAAATTTCCGTCATCTTGCAAGACCAGTTCAACGGCGCGGTTTTGTGAGTACAAGCGTTGTCCGCGAATCAGCTGCTCATTGGCGTGAAGGCAGTCTGGAGGAGATGATTGCAGTTAGCCGCATCTACCCACTTCCGGTCGGGCTTCGATAGGTCTTACAGAGTTGTCAGTAGAAGAGCACTTACCTCGGCCGGCCATGGTGTCGAACTACCGCTAGTTTGCGGACTTCGACGATGCTCTGTCAGGGCGGTTGCGACAGGACCAAGTTGGTACAGCGTACTGTGGCGACTCAGGCGAGACAAACAGCTAGAACACTACAAAACGATCCGATACTTGTATGCACACTTTTTGAGTCTTGTTCAAATGGTTACCTGGCGTTTACGACCCTCCGGTATGCGGATCGCTGGCTGATGAGTCAAAGGGATAGTCCGTGTTGCGTCAACTACAAAAGACGTGATAAGCGAAAAGTTATCTGGCTGTTCGGAACAAAGTCCAGCAGTCTTCTGATGATTCTTCTTACAAAAGTCGGCAATCATCAGAAGCAAAACAATGGACAACACCTTTGACACCGCAAGGGGTTAAGAGTAGGCCTGCCATCCACGGTCATCAGCAATCAATCGTTGAGCCATGCAAATTATTGCTTTCGGTTCGATCAAACAACGCACCGTTGTTGGCGTAATGTGGAGCCTATGACGATCTAGCCTGGGCGTTGTGTGCCCAGTCGAAAAGGCGGTTTTATTTTCTGTGGTCCACCTCGCGGTATAGCTACAGACGCTGCGTCATCTGATCGAACCGAAAGCAATAATTTGCATGGCTCAACGGTTGATCGTTGATGACCGTGGATGGCAGGCCTGTGCTGGCTCCCGGTGCAGGCCTGCCTGGCTCCCGGTGCAGGCCTGCCTGGCTCCCGTAACAACCATGCTTATCTTGGCGGCCCAGAAGATTTCGGCTCATGTTCACGGCGCAGTCCAAACCCGAGCCAGACCGTCTTGCTCGTGTTGAGTCGGGTTGCCCTCACGTAGGAGGGGTTCGCCATTGGATACCCTAGTCGCCACTGTCCGCCTGAAACATCACTTCTTAGTTATGGGTTCTATGCTTTCGTCCCACTCTGAGGCTCAGCCGAAGTTTCATGGACTGATCTTTGTGGATGGCGTTTTTCAGGGCAGAGGAACGATTCGGATAACGAACGAGGAGATCATTCTGAAGCAGGGAGGAGCAAAGCGAGTGTTCGAGATTCGTCATCTTCGTCGATATGGAGCAACGGCAGCAAACCAGTTCTTCTTTGAAGGTGGAAGAAGTTGTGGGGTAGGACCCAAGGAATTCATCATCTCTACAGACCAGGCAGGGGCTTTGTATCAACAGGTGGAATGCGCCAAGGAAGGGATGATGAGGACGGACGAGGAAACACGCCGGAAGGCAGCTTCCGCCCATCAGCTGATCGGCGCTAGTTATGGAAAACGGCCTGGTACCCTCACTTCCGGGATGCTTCTTTGTTCCTCGAAGACCCCAAAGGCTAAAGGTCCACCTCTGGAAGGAGGAAAGAAGTACTCTGTCGTGGAGATATACTCCGGAGTCTCTGGGAACAAGAGCTGTTCCGAAGGCGCTCTTCATAACATTCCTAAGCATAGTACTTTGTATCCATATGTAAACATCGATCGAGAAAGAACCGTAGCGTTGAACGCCACCCTGGCTAGTGTACACCGATCGTGAAGCTCTTCGCAACATTTGCTCTTGTCCAGATTTATTGTGGTTATTCTTTGTTCCTAGAAATGATGAGATTTGGGGTTGACTTCGGCACCCTACAAAATGGTTTCCATGACGCGCATTTCCGCTTGTAACAAGTACGCAGCTCCATCAATAAAAGCAGGAGCAACAAAATTCCTCACTTATACTCTGAAATCCAACAAACACCAACCATTTTTTGCTGTGGAAATAAATTCGGAGCGTTCCTAAAAACCGTTGCTTCCGATCGAACTTCCTTGTTCGATATGCGACCTCCACGACCAAAAGCACATCATGGCAACCACCTCCTAGTGATGGAGCTCTGATTATGTACTCAAGTGAGTCTGTCCCTCTTTTTACGACTCTCAAACGGTACTGTACCGTAGAAATACTTTCAATATTTTGCGTTTTTGCAGGTGTTTCTTTGTGACCGGAAGTGCTATATTCGTTATGAAATCCGTTGGGAGTATAGCGTGTTGTTCTTGTTTTGTTATACTCTTTTGTCTTTCGCTATTGCCTTCTTCGATTTTCGTGGTGGCCATCTCAGACCAGGATGTACAGCTCCTCATTCCACCGATCAACGCGACCTTTCCTGACTACCATTCCAACATTACTTACTCCAGCCCGGCACTGGTCACCAGCGTTACCAATGTCAGCATACTGCAGCACTGGTACCGGTGGGAACATATGTACATGGACTCTGTCCAGCCCATCAAACTCAACAGCGGTACGTACGCAATCAATTCTCATCTTGTTATCCTTGTTCCGATTTTCCTGAAGAAATATTAGAATTGGCGTTTCGTCTTGCAGATTTCATCCAAACAGTTATGGACAAGAAAGATATACTCATGAAGAATATGACGTTGATGCTGCAAGTTCTCAACACACCGGTAACTTCCTCCTCGATTTCGTAACGAAGTCATCGTTCGTTGTAAATTTCGTGTATCGAATAGATTCATGTTACCCAGTTGTTCTTCTCTAGCAATTGCGCGGTGTGCTTGGAATGGTTGTTATCGGGATACTCTACATCATAATGGTTCCACTGTGTGGTAAGACGCCCTTTCATTTTCGACTTTATCAACTTGCTTATTGCTTGCTGGCTGGACTGATAAGCTTTTACTGTCTTAGGGATCCTATGGTGCATGTACAGATGTTGTTGTTACAAGAACCGGCAAAAGTTCGACCCGGAAGGATACAAGAAAAGGCGGCTTTGTCTCACTACCTTCACTTTAATATGGATAATACTGCTTCTGTAAGCTTTCCTGATACCTTCGCCGCGTCTTCTATAATATAATAAGTGGGGCGTTTCATTGCCGCTGTTTTCTTCGTTTTATAGTGCAGCAGCTATCATGTGTTATCTAGCTGGGGCCGACTTCATGCGTTCGGCCAATCATGTCGATCCTGTCATAACAGCCGCCGTCCAAGATGTCGGCAACCTGACCGACGAAATAGCTAACGAAATCAAGTTCACAGTGAGGAGTGGTTACAACGAAACAGCATTGCAGCTGAAAGGCCAGCTAAGCAGTACGTACGAATATCTACAATTTTCCCCAAACACCAGTAATTCTTCGCATGTTGTGATAGTTTCTTGAACTCACGCCCTCGTATTCGGCTCCATATTTTCCAGGGGTAGGTGATCAGCTAGGCCAAGTTATAATAAAGGAGCTAACGGACAGCAAGGTCCTCGACGCTCTGAAAGGCCTTATAGATCTAGGAAGCTGTAAGTTCATCATGCGTTCGCGTAAATCTGTCACTCAAACTACCTGTTTCCATAACAGTGGTCCATATTCTTTTGTAGCTGCGAAGAATCTTTCGGGTGACATCAACTCTAGCAAATCTGCCTTGGACGCCCTGGTAAACCAGATTGTGATACTGCAGAGCAAGACCAACGACGTGTCCGTTGCGGCCAAAAACTGTGGGAATGCTTACGGGGACTGTCCGCCGACTAGCGATGCCCGGGACCAGCTAGCCGCGATGACGTCGTATATGACTAGTATGGTCAACACTTTCACAAGCGTAAGTTCGCGGCTTGAGTTGCTCATCATACTTTGTCAAGGTTCACGCTGGCCTTGAATTTTTTGCTTTTCATCTCGTTCGTAGTTACAAACTCAAATGCAAACCCCGATTGATCAAGTCAATGGCGCCCTCAATGCTGATTACACAGGAAAGGCTCAAGCTGGGTTGAACACGCTGATAAACATGTCGGCCATCATTATGGACAAGACTACGCCTTTGCGATCCCGTAAGTTGAGAACTTGGTATTGAGGTAACTGAAAGCCCGGTGAACAGCATTGGTTTCCCGAGTGGAGCAGGTTAATAGTTTTATTGGCTGAGATAGTGCGCCACTTGGGAAAAACTATGGTGTCGAGATCGCCGAATGATCGCCTTAACCATCCCGAATTTTTTCGAGTGGTTCTTCTTGATACAAAATCTCTTTGCAGAGATTATTGCGAAGCTGGATGATGTACCGAAACAGTTCGAGCCAGTCTTGAGTCAGATCGACGGATACTTGGTACCAGTCCAGGAAATGTTTGCTAATCAACTAGCCTACATGCGCACCTTCACACCCTACATCAACTCTTACGGCAAATACGGCGACATTGCCGTCATCGTCATCGCCACTTTTGTGCTGTTGATTGCCATCATGATGCTGCTGGGATGTGCGACAGGTGCCTGGTCGTTTGACAAAGCCGTCCCGCCAACTCAGCGCAAGGGCGCGGTCACCTGTGGGAACTTCTGTCTAATCTTGTGAGCGCGGTCAAATTTTTTCCACTGCCGTTTGCACTACGGGCACTGCTAAGTACTTAACTCTTCCTTCCCATTTCAGTGCAGTGGTCCTCATACTTCTCTTCGCCTGGATCTTCATGATCGTCACTATGGTCTTCTTCGTGGGAGGAACCCAAGCAGACGCTTCCATATGCCCAGTTCTGCAAGGCGCACCGAATAACTTCACCATGCTGGACGACGTGCGTACTTCTGCAATATAATATTTCTCTAATCGTTTGTTATGTTTACTCCAGTTTTCTTTGAAACTGTCTGTACAGTTGCAAAAAAGTTTAATATTGTCTTGAGAATAATTCGAAAAATTACTATTTTAGTTATAACTGAAAATCTCCAGGGAGTGTAGGTTGTAACGCCGGTGGACGAAATTCATCATGATGGTGCTTTATAGATCATTGATTTTATGGAGCAGCGGTTCAACGTGACCATGCCGGTCTTATTCGGCAAGAAGATTATGCCCGGGCAGCTCATGCTGAGTTGCATGAACGACCAGTCGCTTTTCGTCACTTTAGGCCTAGGCTCCCAGTTTAACATAACCCAGATTCGGGACCAGCTGTATTCGTTCAACATTTCCGGCCAGCTGAACTCACTGGATGCAAACCTGAACGACGTGGTCATCTACTCTAGCGCCACCGACACGCAATTCCAGAAGATCCTGACGGGTCTCAGCTTCGATTTCAACCCTTTCTACGCCCAGTTAGACGTACGATAGTCTATAGATCTTTCTGAGAGGGCTTTCTGAGGTGTCAGACCTGTTGAGCAATACTTACTGAGGCATGATCGTTACAGGTCAATGGGAACCCGCTTCCTTATGTACAACTGGGATGGTTCCGGGGGAACATCTCAGCGGCACGAGCCACTGCTCCGACTCCTCCGACGCCGGTAGACTACTTTGACAACGTCCTTGCCAAGATCGACGCAGTAGAAGCGCAGATGCATGTTGTCGATGCGGGAAGGGTAGGTGGTGAATTTTATAATTATTGCATATTTTTGGTTAACTTACTTTTTTGTATATAATATTGAAGTACTGTAAAAAACAAAATTGGTTTTCCCAAGTGGCGCACACGCGCAGCCAGTAACACTGAAGACGTCCGTCACTTGGGAAAACGATTTTTCTGAGCTTATTCACCGAGGTCCTGTTTCTTATTGGCTGTTATTGAATGTTGGTTTGACAGACTTTTGTGAGCGCCAATATATCTGTTCTGGCGACCTCGATGGTGTCCCTCAAGTTGGTAGCCATAAGCACGCAGAACATGGCCATCAATGGTCAGACCCGGATATCCAGTGGCGGAATGGGCGCCATAGTGAAACAGGTCGGTCTTCCATTCGTTCGTCCTGGAGGTCTCCGAATCGTTTTGACCGATTTTTGGGTACTTTTAGGCTGCCACACTGTTTGCTGCACGAACATTTAGCATTGTTGATCAGTTCCTGGATTACTTTGAAGGATCGGTCATGACGCAAGCCGGCAAGTGTCGACCAGCCTATGACGCTGTCCAGGGCATCGCTTCTCTATTCTGTGACGGCTTCATAAAACCACTGGTGAGCGATATCGCCGCGCGAAAATGGCTCTTCCTCTGGATTTCGTTCTTCTTTTTGTACAGAATGGTTTCTGGTTCGCACTGGGTCTTGCCTTGGCGGTGTTTCTCTTCGTCTTATGCTGCAACTGTAGCTTAGCGCGGTACTACAAACGGGCAAAGGTCTCGGACACGAGGGAAACAAGGAGGTCTACATTCACCGAGTAAGAAACTGTCTTGACAAAAAGCACACCAAGCTGATAGCTGACATGGATCTTTTTGACGCAATTTACAGGCGTCGGCTGCAGCTGATGAACATGAACAACCCAATAAGGTACAGTAATACTCTTTTAAGAGGTGAGATGTTCACCTCGAAGTTTAGGCTTGAGTTCTGCATGGGATGGCCGTCTAACTTTGGTTTGTTTTTTTCAGGAGAGCTCGAAAGGTGGGGGATGTTAGGCCGACAAGTGTTGAGTCGGCGTCCATGGTTGAAGAGGAAGGATAGATATCTTTTGTATTACACTCCATAATATAAAAGTATCTCTTTCATGGTTTGAGCTGTTGCCGAAGGGCGTCACGAGGTGATAGTGCGGGATAGTCAGGCCTGTAAACTGGAGTGTTTTATAGGCCGAGTACCGTGGAGACCCATCGTAGAGACACCGTCGACCGCGTCCCATCGCATCTCAGATAGCGGTAAGGACCTCCCTTCATATTACTCCGACATTCCCTGAGATAGTTCCTCAAATCTTCGCCCAGAACTTGTATCGTGTCTCGTAAGATAAACCCCCCTAATAACTTCTTTTACGCGAGCAGGAATACCTCCGTGCAAATCTGCCATAGCACCCTCACAGCATGTGAAAAACGACGGTAAGCAGATTTATCAATGTAATTGAGACTTTACGCTAGCCTGCTGCCCAAGCTCCAACAAGTTAGCAAATTACAGTAGTTGGTGGAGATCATTTTTCAGTTGGTTATTTCTTTGATAGGAAGGAAGCCATGGAGTCCGTAAGCTATAGCTGACTAGCTGTGGCTGTTGGTCTTTTCCAACAATCTCGATTCCGCTGTCTGCTTCCCCGGTTGCCGCTCTGGCCGGTCGGCATGTCGTCCACCCTCGTTCTTTCTTGTTCCCTTATTTGTGAGGTTCCATGTTTGTTTGTTATGTCATGCCTGTTACCTGTTAACGTTTCTGTTTTATTGCTCTGTGGTATCTCTCTCGGTCGGTTTTGTCCGCTACCGGATGTGTCGCACTGGTTGGTTTTATCTCGGCTGTTTTTTTGTAGAATTGTTTTGCTCGAAGGAGCGTGTGGTTCTGCCCACATCGTTTTGCGTCAAGAATTTCTACAACCTGAATTCGCGTCCGTTCTGCATAGTATGGGGAATCTTGAATGCAGGGCGTCAACAGATGAATTCACCCTAATCGCTTCCCCAAGTGGCCTACGCTCTTGGCGAGTAATGATGGAAACCTGCGCCATTTGAGATGACGAACTGGGTGAAATCGTTCGGCGACGTCCCATGTCGACACGGCCACGTGTTGCATAGAGGAACAGTTCTGTGTGAGTCAGTGTCTGATCCAGGGCACCCATCCCGTTTTTACTTTTGACTCATTCAGGTCGTACCTGTCGCGCGATGAGTATCGTACCGATCGATGGTCCAGGTGATTGGGTTCGGTGGCTTGCAATATCCAACGTTGCATGAGCTTGAAAATTACGACTGGATGTTTACAACAGGCGCCCTTACCGTTCTGCACTGTGCGTTTGCGGCCGAATATTTACCTGTTTTTTCATGGGTTCTGATGAATGTGGCGTTGGGTGGACCTCGTGCCCGGCGTGGAGCGCTCCTTTGTTGTTTATTTGGAATGTATTCGTTCGAAATTCACAAACCATGGATTAGTGCTACCGGTGTCCTTTGTATTTGCCTCGCAATATCTCATATGCTGAAAAGTCCGGAGACAGTGGATGGATGGTTCTCATTTGACGCAATATGTACACAAAGACCGGTTTCATATTTTGCCGCATGCTACACTTTTTCGTGTTAGATATCGCATTCTGAACAATCGCCGCAAGGTTGTGGGCTTTCTTCAGTTTCACTTCGAACAATTGCCATTTCCGGGTTAACAATATCGCACCTTGAAAAATAGCATTTTACCATGAACACACTCAAGATATCTTTTGATGAGGTAACTTGACTGTTTTGTCAACAGGCAGATCAATTATATTGTAGAACAAAGTCGTGGTAATTTTCTGTGAGTTGTTGCAGTTGTTGAACTGCGACTAGGATATTTTCTGCCCGAAGTTTAATCCGGAATTTGCCGCATGCGGATTCGAAAATGCTGCGTCGTTACTTTCTCGAATATTTTCTGTTGACGCTCCTCGTTTTGCTTCAGCTGCATTGCAGCAATGCGCAGCAGCACCATAATTGTCCATTGGGTTGTAAATGTGACTTCGAGAATGGGTTCAAGCGGGTTCGTTGTGAGGTTTCCAGTAGTAGCGTGAACATAAATTTCAATGAGCTGGACTCGGATATTCAGTTCCTGGAAGTACTTCCTCGTCAGCGCGGTCGGACCGACGCCTTCGGACCTTCACTGCCCGATGCCTTTGGCTCGGACTTCCCGCAGTTGCGCCGACTGGTCATCCGCAACAACGGCATCCAGCGCATACCTGTAGCCACAGCCAGACAACTGGGAAACTTGATAACGCTGGATTTGGTGGGGAACGACATCAAGGACTTGCGAGACCTGTCTCTGGACAACTTTCCCAAACTCGAAACACTACAGGTGAGTTCTCGTATTTTTACCTGGATTTTTTAATACTATATGGAAGCTAAATAAACTAAATCCTCAAGGTCTGTTTTTCCACTGTGCGCACATTTTCAGGCGATGATACCTCGAAGGTGCGCCGCTTAGAAAGATAATCTTGTCGAGGTTATTTAGCGGAGTTACCCACATTTGACGTAAAATTCAATTTGGAGTGTTTTCGTTGAGTTTCAATGCTGAGAATCGTTTTTCTGTTGCAGCTTTCGAATAACGGAATAGCGCAAGTTTCGGATGAGCTGCGAGCTTTGCGCGATCTGAAGCAGCTTGCATTGAATACGAACCAGATTCGCAGCATATCCTCCGGGGCTTTCAACGGCCTGCCCTTCCTGGAGCGTATCGAGTTACGCAATAATCGTCTGCAAGACTTGCCGAGTAATGTGTTCGACAGCAACATCCGTCTGAACTACATTGATCTTCGGTCAAACGAACTGACCACCGTACCACGAGGTAAAACCCAACCCCGAATCTCGTATTGAGCCTGGCCGACAATTTTGCGTCTTTCAGGTGTCCAAAGCCTTTTGGGCTTGGTCAGTCTCCTTCTCGACGATAACAAGATCTCCACCGTCCCTGGCCAACTGGTCCAGGCATGGCGGAGCTCCGAGGTCCTCGACGATGTTTCACTCTTCAATAATCCTCTTCAGTGCGACGATAGCTTGAATGAGTACGTCACTTGGACTAAGACGTCTGATGGTTTCAAGAAGGCCTGTGACGTCTCCGCAGTCCGTGGCCAGGAGCCCACTTCCGGTCGAGCTAAATGTCCTGTATGCGCCGGTCCACGGTCCTTCGCTGGACAGACAGTAGATGCTGTTGATGCACGTGGAGGACCGGCTCAGAGCGATCGACCAAGCAGTGGCTCGTCAGACAGGTTCGCCATCCGGGATCGGGATCGGGAACGAGAACGTGATCGACCCTCATCTGGTTCGTCCAGTACGGATTTTGTGAGTTTCCAAGTGGTGGATTCGCCGAGAGCGCCGGCCAACTTCAACCCACGAAGAGATACAAGTAGGCCGGGCATCACACGAGCTGAAGAGGGGACCCTTGCCAAGTTGAAGCAGTATATGCCGGGAGCCGGTGTTCGATGTGGTCGGGAAAAATGTTATTTCTTCAATGCCAAGTATAGTTTTCCGTCGACGCATCCTTCGATGCGTATTATTTGTACCCGAATCGTTTTCTGATCTCATGTGTTCTTTCAGAGGTACAAGAGAATGGAGTACCGCTGAATTTACTTGCCAAAATATAGGTCTGGACTTGGTTGAGATAGCGAGCTCAGCCGAACAAAAGGAAGTGATGAGCTTTCGTAAGTTGGACAGCGGCTTGCAACTTTGAAATTGATCTTTCTGCTTGTTCGTAACAGAAGTACGGAAAACTTTAATCTCCAGCTGGCAATCGTCTCTTGTTATTTCGTAGTGGTGGATGTTGTGAAAGAAGACCCGAAGCGTTCGTCGATGAGCCGAGGTTGGTGGATCGGGTTCAAGTACGACCCACGACAGCGTGCGGCTGTATCAGCAACAACTGGACGAACTGCGAGCTTCACCAACTGGGGTATGTAAAGTTATTTTTGCTTATAATTTTTGGACCCTTTTCGATAAATACTAGTGAAGAAAATCACTCAGTAACTGACGGTCAATAGTAAAGGTTCAAACCAAGAAATCAGAAGTAGTGTACGCACAAGGGCAATGTAGAAAAATTTTTATTGGACGGTGGCGCCCCCAGAAGAGCCGTCTTTTCGATCAATCCTACACACAGTGATCCTTTCCGTTCCACCCCAGGGAACCTAAGATGAACTACAACGAAATACTGTTTCTGAGAGTTCATTTTATCGATATCCACCGGATCACGTTAAAAGTTCTTTCATTTAGCGCAAGGCCAACCGAACAACTTCGCACCACGTGAGGAGTGCGTGGAGATGTGGGACACCGGTGACTGGGCCGATGGCCAATGTACCTTATCCGTGGAGAACCAGTTTATTTGCCAGTCGTCTCTCTCGGTTGGTCGAGGCCTGGCTTCTCAAAACACCGCTTTACGGGGAGATCCCAGAAGATCTCCAGCCTCCGGTTCATCATCAAGTGGCGGTGGATTAGGGTTCGACACGGTCAGCTTCACCGTCATCAACTAAGGGTATTCCAGCCCACCCCCTCTAATGGCCAGCAAGGCCTTAGAGACTGTAATACATGATCCTCCGTATGTTGTCATTCCGCACTGGTTTCGTTGTACTTAAATAACGTGTCGCTCAAGATTGAAAAAAAATGATGGCTGTAGTTTGTTACAAAATCCACAAGAGCAAATTATCACCAGGGCATGTCATCGCTGTGTAATTTGGTAGCAGCCGTGGGCGGCTAGCTTCTTGCCTTCAAGCTACCTCATCAGCGAAAATAAACAGCCTCGTCCAGACGAGAATACTTTCCCGGTCAGGAGAGCGTCCGAAGCCTCGATCCGTCCCAAATACTATAGATTTGGGCCACATCGGGTTCTATTCGGTGGCAGTTTGGGCGGCTACTTGGTGCAAGTCAGTCGGACTTTATCACGAACGCCAAGAACAAATTCAGCTCGGAAGTGAACGAGATCTCCCATATACTGTAGGGGAGAGCGAGGACCTCGAGACGGTGCGGCAGGAAATCAACAACTGGGTTCGTCAGAACATTGATGGCAGGATCGATGAAATGCTACCACCAGCGAGGTTAGAGCAAGGTCTAAAGAACTCGCTGTCCAGTGGCGGCTGCGTTATTCATGCGCTGGATGTGCAATTTTGGTGCGTCAGTTTTGTCGTCACAAACGTGGACTGTGAGGGAGCAGTAAGGGCAGCCCCGAGGGCTACCCTTACGAGTTCACTCAATTCATTTTTGTCTTCCCGCCCCTAGGCTTCTAGCCCATGTTTATCGCAGGGCTGCCCTCAAAATATTTACGGCTGACGTCGCAAGTACTGGTGCAGAAATTGCACATTCAGCGCACGAATAACGGAGCCGCCACTGTCGCTGTCCATGTTCATCAATCATCATCAACGGTTCGAGTATGCGTGCTGGGTGGGATTAGATGTTCAAAAACGAAGAGACACATTTGCGAGAGTTTTAGCTGCCAAATTTAGGGCGTGTCACGGTGAAAATGATGCATTATCGAAGGAGTTTTCCCTACTACGAGGATAAAGGTCACAGATGTATAGTACTTGGAGCCGCCTTGTCAGGGAAGCGAGTTTCGTTGTGTCTGATTCTTATCAAAAGCGAGCTCGAGTAAGAGTGAACAAATTCTGGCGGATATCAAAGGGAAATTAACGGATGACAACATTGTCAGTACGTCGATGAGGAGGAGACTGAGCAAGGTCCATATTATTACACGGAATTTAAGACAGAAAATACGTTCGACTTGAAGGTCGGAATGAAGAGCGCGTTCAAGGAAAATCCGATTTTACGAAGAAAACTCCGTCGAAGAACTTCCACCGTTCATTCATGTTCGCGGTACACCACCTGTCCGGCTTGGCTTCTTTATCGGGCGAGTCAGCTCCTTCCCTCCCTCAGACCTTCCTCCTCCAACAAAGTCGACGAGAAAAACATCATCGCTGAGGGAATGACCAAGCATGCTCAATCGAATGCCCAACACCGTAACTGGAATATTCCAAAAATGGGCTGTGGGCACGGTTCCTCAGAAGTCTGGGGTCATAGCGTAGAGGCACAGCTGACGAAATTTGAGAAAGGCAAGCGAGGGTTTCGGGATTGTCTTAAGAATTGTCGGCCTCCACATGGTAAACTCCGGTCCTCACCCTTGAGCTACCCTGGCCCTTGCCCAAATTTCCTCGACTTTGCCTCTACACCATGACCCCAGACTTCTGAGGAACTTTGCCCAGAGCCCAAATAAAAAGAGGATATTTTCTGAATATTTCAAAACTCGATGGTATGTTTTCTTGCTGATTCGTGGCCAAAGCTCACTAGTGCCTATATACTATATATAGTACTTTGTTGTGTATTGCTCAACTATCGCCAGAGGCAATGTGAAGAGCCTCGAGGTTCTTGAGGTGTTGCTCCAACAGCTCGCAGTACTTTGAGCTGGTGTGCTTTGACTTGTCCATTTCCATAGCGTCTTTGACATACGGTAGTATCATTCCGGAACTTATTTTCAAACACTCTAAGGCGTTTTCCGCGATGTCGGCGTTGGAATCGTCCATGTGTATCAACAGTACCCTGCTGATTTCTTCCAGATGAGTCTGTAGCGTGCTAGCCTTGAAGCACTTAACAGACGCTATGCGGAGTATCTCTTTCAGACCTTCTAGACTTTCGAAACGAACTTCCAGTATCTCGTCGAGACCTTTCAGAAAGATGGGATAGACACTGACGACATCATCTGCGAAATGAAAAAGGAAAGTGAGACCTGCATACTGGTCTGCTGTTACAAAGGCACAGGTTGATGTATCCATGTGCATGATGCACGGAACTGACAACTACTTTCCCAGTTTTATTGCGTCTGACGTAAGCGCGCCCCCATTATTCAGTTAGTTACTTTAAGGCTCAGGTTTAAGAGCATCGGAAAGACCACATATGGAAGTTTGATATACCTGGTCTTATGTTTTGTGTTGCGCGTTCCAGCAAGAGCCGGGTCAAGCGCATCGTGGCTCTTTGCGTTTCGGGATGTTCGTCTCTTGACAGCGCAGTTAGTTTCGCGATGAATTCATCCTTCAAGACGCTGATTCTCGTTGTATCGACCAGACCGTAGTCCAGCAGGACAGCCAGACAGGAACAACAGGCCGCTCTCATAACTGTCTGCGCTCGACCGGCTTTCCATATCATATTCGGCAGGAAACAAACCTCGATGATGTCCGCCGGTAACAGTTTCTTCTCGCTAGAGAGCGAACGGAATAATGTGTAATTTCGGTTAGGAACGTTTCGGGAAAGCATATCGCTCTTACCTGGAGGCAAATCCAGGGTGAGCTTTGTAATGTGTCAGGACAATCTCGATCAAAAGTGTGAAGACGTCGAAGCGTAGTTTGACGTTCGATTCCACTCGAAGGTTAGCTTGAAGAACCGGATACAGAAGGTCGAAGTGTTGCAAGAACACTTCCAGACCAGCCTTGAGCAGGAAGTTGTGAAGAACCCTAGCTTCGGAGGAGGTCGTGCCAGAGTCAGCCTCGCTGCAGAAGAACTCGCCGGAAGCTTTCAGATATCGCTCGGCAAAGATTTTCCACAGGTTTCCTGTGGAGCTGAGTTCCATCTGTTCAGCTAACGCCGTCATCACCGAAGAAACCTACGCGGTTAACGATTACATGGGAGGAGGTCCTCAAACGATACGTACAAGATCGCCACCTCAAGCGGCGCAGGCTATCTTTGTTGTTGGTTGAAAACGTGCGCCACTTACGATAGCAGTCTCATACGTTTGGCTTGTCGACTACATGCCGCTACGAACACCCTCAAAGTAGGCTGAATAGCATAACTCACCTCCTTCAAGATGCCTGGATCGGCGACCAAGCCGTCAACGTTAAGACAGCTTCGAAATATGGAATAACTGAACGCGTTCATGTTGTCTTCCGCCAGTCCAATCAGGATCAGCAAACAGTTCAGCGTGTAATACTGTTGAGACTTCTGTTTTGTCAACGACATTCTTTCAAGGTTCTCCAGCAGGACATCTTTATAAGGTAGTAGAGCTTCAATCTTGGCTCCCTGTAGCAACCCACTCAAGACCACCAGCTGAGCTGCATGGTCCATACTGACCACCAGCAATTCACAATAGATCTTCGGCTCCACAAAGTGGCCGATTAGTTTGCAACAGGCGGTGACTTCTCTCACGACTTCCGCCTTCTCACCTTTAGCCACTTGTGCTAAGGCAGGAAGGACCTTGTTCATCGAAATGATCACCTGTAACCATCAATACGAGTAAACAATACAATAACAAAAACTGTTCGTGCACCTGCAAACAAAGAACCATCATGCTGAGCCGAAGAGTGGCATGCAGGTACATAAGAAATCTCATTCGGTATTTGCCTACCTGGCTTTCACCGTGTAAAATCATCTGGAAAAGTAGCTTCAAAGCATGTATCCTGATAGTTTCTTGCCAGTCCTTCAGATCATTCAGTACAGAAGGGAGAACAGGGTAGAGTATTCTTTTAACTAGTATTCTACAGCCCAGGATGGGTCGCGGCCGGTCGGTTGGGTAGTTGTCCGGCAGAGTCTCGTAGTCCAACTGATCTTTCAGTTCCTCGCGGTTCTCCGCCTCGTACTGCTGACCAACCAAAATCCACATTCGCTGAGCTTCGCCGCAAATGTCAGGAAAGCTGTCGGAGAGACCTGAGAGGAAGAGCGGAACGAGACGATTCCAGTACGAGTACCGGTCAATGTGAGACGTCATCCAAAAACACCTGAAGACACATTTTCGAAAAAAATAAAATTTCAATAATCTTGAAATAAATCCAAAAAATGTTTTCGACAATTCTGAACGAGTTTACGAGCTTACAGAACGTTGTAGGCTGTCCGGCGGACCTGGTGATGTGAGTCTAGGATACGCTGAGCGATGAGGCGCCATACGTCCGGTAGGCGTTTGTAGTTACCGTAGTGGATAACGTAGCCCATAGCTTCCGTATTGGCCGATCGGACCCTGGCTTGATTATGGACGAAGGTAGCAATAAGCACGTCCAAGATCGGGTCGGACCTGGAGAAGAACTCCTTCACATGAGGAACCACTGTAACCAGAGTCTTGCAACATTCCAGGCGAATGTCCGCGTGGCTGTCGACGAGCGAGCGCTCGAGGATCGATACGAAATCGTCCATATAATACTTCATTGCACTCCCTACGAATCGAAATGAATGTTTGTACCTATATATTCTGCAGGAATTCCGTAGAAAACTGTCGGTTATGCATTAACGCGAAGAGTTACACCGAATACCTTTCTGCTGGCATATTTGACAAAGTAACCTTATCAGCAGTAAACGAATTTCCTCGGCCTCTTCCGTGACGATTTTCCCAGCAAGTCGTAGTTTCAACGCGTTGAAGACACAAGGAAGTGATCCGTCCACCTGAACCCCATTTATCACGAACTCAGTGTACGTTTTGACGGCTTTCTCCCGTACACTTTCGGAAGGGTCCTCAAAGAGAAACACGACTTGGTTAAGAGCTTCCACAACAGATTCAAATTGATGCTCCGATTTTTTCTCTGGTGAAAGGATGTATTTGGTGACGTTAGTCAAAACGGAGAGCTTTGCAGGTCTTGTGGACGATTTCAGACCAGAAAGAATGTCCCGCAAGTCATCTAAAGTATCCATCATGCGCCGAGTTCCGACACGGAAGTCACACACGGCAAGCAGTTGCTTCCACTCTAATTGTTTCTCTGCGTGATGCTGACTCTGGACTAATCAGCTGCTTGTCTACGAAGAAGTTCGATCTTGACAACCGAACACCCCTATCCACTGTGCAGTCCCCATATGCAAAATGCTCTGCCTTGTTATTCGGCCTACACCTACTGAAGTCTACTTCCGATGGGGAATTTTGATCTAGTATACATCTGTAAGGAAGTCAGGCCCGAAAAGAGTTCTGCACCTTCTCCAGCCACATTGAAGGATAGCTGAAGCTTACAAGTATTATGAATATTTCAAATCCTAACTAACGGATCGCCCAATCAAAATTCTGTCCGGTCGAAGGAAGATGTCAAAGCCCGCAAAGTTACCAAGGAAGAAAGTAAGGTTTTGCTTGCTTCAACCGAACTTATGGAAAGCGTCTCAGCTCCTTGAAAAACTATATTTCGAATTTGGTGATGTAGCTAGAGAAAGATGTGCAGCTCATCCCCGAGCCCTCTCGCGCCGTCGGTCCTGCCTCCGACTTCCAACGGAAGACTGCTACTGACAGCATCCAGCGGGAAGCAGACCGTCCTAGTCGCGTTGATTCAGAGCTCTTCGGTGCCTCGCTTTGCGAGTTTGTGCCTAAGCTGACATGGGTGATGGACGAATCTTACGTCCATTCGAAGTGGTATCTGAAAAGAGAAGAAGCTAGGAAAAGCCGAACCCGCCCATGGCAAGCATCGGGCCTCGCACAGCGTTGGAGAGAGAATGGACAGTTCTCCGAGCTGGAAAAAAAGACTAGTGAAGACCTGGGCTTCGATGAACTGGACGACGAGAAGCTCGACGATCCCCACCTGTTTGACTTTGATGCCATCGAAGCGGAAAGGGCGGCCAAGAAGAAACAGAAAGCGGTAAAGAAGGTCACTATAGACGCCTATGCATTGTACCATATGCCCATCGAAAGACCATCAACGTCCAAGGAAGAACCAGATTCGCGGTTTCACTACGAGGTGAAATAAAATTTTTACTGAGATACTCTTCTTGGTTATGCACTACGTGTACTGACTGTATTGCGCCATTTGACCCCTAGCGCCCAGTAAGGCCTTCTAACAAAGAGCCATCCGAAGTCTCACTTCCGCCCATACCTGTGACGCTGAAGGCCATCGTAGTTGACGGAGACCCAGCTGCCTTTGCCGCATGTAGCTTTACGGGTCGAACACAGCGGACATCGACGGAGGTATTCGACCAGTTCCAGAAATGCTTGACTAGTTGTCAAACACTCCTGCCGAACGGACCGTTCCGAATACTTCCTCCAAAAGGCATCAGCGCCAACGCGATCTACCAAAAGCAAGCTTCGGTCAAGAAAGGGAAAGGTGGTAAGAAAAAGAAGTCGAAAGGCGGAAGAGACAAAGCCAGGAAACAAGCCACACCTCCGAATGCCGAAGAACATCAGAAGATAAACTCACCTGTCCAGATAGGCTCGCCTGATCAATACGTCAGCTTTGGTGATCCATCAGCGCCTTTGGCTTTCGCTGACGACCTCCTGCAGCTCGCCTCCAAGTCCCCGGTAGAGCGAGAGACGGCGCTGAAATGCCTGCAGCATCAAGAAGCCACTAACCTACGAGAACAGCAGACGATGCAACTATGGCGGAAGTGCACAACGGAGGAGATGTGGAAACGGAAGAGACAGCGGAAGGTCCTCCAGCGATACCTACAAGCTCATATGGTAGACTCTGCTTGTAACCTGCACAAACAGACAAAACAGAGGGGTGATTTGGATGACAGTGACGGAGATCACAGTCAGGACTCTGGTGATGCCTCTAGACTTCAAAAGCCCATCGACGCCGATGACGAGTATCGCACTGCGGAAGACACCTCCACGTCTATAGATGACGAAGACACAGTCCATTGCTACGACCACACGTTTCTCAACGATCTGGACAAGGAACCGACACATCAAGCGAATAGTGCAGCGTCTGAGGCGAACGGTCCCCCACCAACTGCCTTTATGTCGTTCTCTCGACCGGAGCTCCACAAACGTGCAAAGTTCCAGGACTTACCTCGGGATGACTACCGCGACTTGGCCAGTACGAACCTTCACCATCTTCACCACTATGAATTCGAGGAAGACAGTACCTGCTATTGTCAGTGTGAGTCAGAGTGGGAGACGGACGACGACCCGGCAGTTGGAAGTGCGGATGGGAAGACTCCGCTGCGAGCAGCGCCGCCTTTTCGACTCGTATCTGCTGAGAAGGGATCATTAGCGGTGGATTCTCTCTTCGACCCTAGCATCCGTCTACCGTCTAAAATGCTAAAGAAACTTACGAAGCGTTTGGAATTGATGGGAAACTTTGACGTAAGGAAGACCACTTACAAGAAACCGAAGAAGCCGCTTATTAGCTTCGCAGTCCACGGACAGAAGCTCCGTTTCGTGAAGTCATCTGTAAAGATACCGGAAACAAACCCCAATAGATCGAAGCAGAGTGAAGATAGTTTACTGGATGAAGTTATTATTTATTCCGGGCCTCGTCGAAGCTCACATGCGGACGGACCTGGAACCAAACCGAAGTCCTTTCCTTCTCGGGAGTTTCTGAACTCGGTGTGCGATGGCTTCAGCAATGAATGTGAGAAAGGCGACAGAGAGCACATCGACATAACAGCAATGACTATCTAGCTGTTCTTATTTTTGCCCGCAGAAGGCATCTTTTTTCACAGGAAAGGCAACTTCGAAACAACACATCTTAACGTCCCAACAAACGCTAACAGACCAGAAATAACAGCTACACCCCGATCTAACTAATAAAAGAGTTACACAGCAAATTGTAAATGATGCCTCCCACAACTAACACCAAAGGCAGCTCGTATAAAAAGAATGATGATTTCCGCCGAAGCATTCGCCTGTCAAAGCGAAAGCAAAGTCAAAAGTCACCCTTTTACAGACTGTCGTTCTTGTTGTAGCCCTTTGGGAAGACACAAGTATTACGTAAGATTCGGCAAACCGAATGGATCAAAGCCGCGCCCATTGCTTTCCTTTGGTAGGGGGGTCCATCCGGCGCCTTTGATCTTGTCTTACGTAATACTTGTGTCTTCCCTTTCTCGGCTGACTCAGCCGACTTAGCCAGCGGTGCATGACACGCACATAGGTGCTTCTGTTCGACACGCACATACATAAGCGTTTTCACCAATGGTTGAGCTGATTGAGACGGTAATAAACTCGAACGCCCCAAAACTGCTCGAACAACATTTCATGCGATAAGTACGTAGGCTGTGCGTGCTACCCAATTAGCAGTCAAGTGAGCCAAGTTAGTCGAGAAAGGGATTCCAACCATCTCTGCAGCTGCACAGTAAAAACAAAAGTTGCCCACATCAACCGGCGATAGCTCGGTAATCAGAATATTCATAGCTGGATATCGTACCTTCTCTATCGACTGCTCATCGCACTGGCAAAGCACTCGTTGCCCCGAACCCTGCAACTGTGCAACAAGTGCCTTTAATGCCTTGGAAGTTGGATGGAATAGCCAGTTGATTCGGCGGATAAAATTGTCACTATCTCTTGTTTATAAACCTACTGTTGGTACGGTGCCGTTGGGTTCTTGTCTTTTCCAGAGGGTTTTGGTCCCTCGTCCTCAACGCGAAGTCTGGACAGAATACGCACGCATCCCTGTCCCGTTCAGCCCACTGGCTCCTTCCTGAATGGTCGAAAGTTACTCACCAGTCCTGACTCCTTCGTCGGGATAATGTGTAGCTTGTGGAACTCGCTGGGCTTCCCAGCTGCTGCCTATGAAACTAAGCGGAAATTTGAACTAGCTCTCGAGTCTGTTGACTGGTAGTCTTTTCCTTTGCTAAACCGACTTTTTCCTTCTGACTTATTGTTCTGATCTCTTTCCGTTGATTATTGTAAGCAAAGGGTGGTCAAGACAAACATTTTGGGAATAGTGGTATACGGAGCCCTCCTGCGACAGCCACTCTAATGTTGGCCTAGCAAGGTTGATTGCAAACGGAACCATGGACCGGGGTAAACTCCTTAGTGAGTGGATCCGGTAGCCCACAGTCTCAGAAGCCCTGTTGGCTTGAGCTCGGACTGAGAAACCGTCCTCTGACGAAGAAAGATGGCTGGGCAGCCGAAGTGGCAAAATCAACATCTGCCAGCCCTGAAATGCTAACTTTACAAATGATACTCTTTTCCGACTGTATTCTACCGATATTGTGATGTCCTGTGGCCTTGATGGGACAAGTTCCCGTGCTGATGGACTTTAAACCAATAAAACTAAACCTAAACCTAACCTAAGAGAAAACCAATAAAATCAGTTCGTGAAGGCGACTGAATCGAGAATTCGGGAATTGGAATTACGTTTCTGGTCGACTTTTAGACCACGCTATGATTCAACAAAGTTCTCTCGCACTTATGGTCTTCTTCCGAGCCCTCCTTTCGCGACGCCGGTGTACCGCTTTGCACTGCAGTCGATGGATGACGTAGGATCCCTTTTTGCTGGACCCAATGCTGGTGGGCCTGGTGGCTGTCGACGACTCACCTGTAATCCAACGATCCCCAGACTCAGATCAACCCTCCAAGATGGTACTCACGTGATCTGGAAGAGAAACGAAGTATTACAGATGCAGCGCAGTCCACGAGGGAATGATGGAAGATTGACAAAGAGTCAGAGACTAACACTTTTGACTGGAATTTAGAAAAAAACCCACCACCAGTGGAGTGCTGCTAAACCTCGCCTCCATCTGATAAGCTAGGTTGGGTGAGCTCAACTTTCTTGACAGCAAAAGGCTTGCCTCTTGAAAGGCATCTTATCTAATGTTCGAAAAAAGGCTACCAAACCTGCTAGAATAGCAATCCCATTCACCAAATCAAACGATACGTAGATGAGCGGCACCAGGAAGAACAGGATCAAACAGCGCACATAGATGATCAGTGTTGCTGAAATCCGGAGCCTCATGGTTCACCTATGAAAAAGGAAGAAACGGCAGAGTGGTCTTTGATAAAAGGTTCTGCGGCTGCAACAAAAGTTCTTGAGTACGAACGGTCCATTACTTAGCTTTTTCCGCTCGGTTTTCTGCCTTAACTTTTTCGTTTAGTGCCGTATTTCGCAACCTACGGGAATCAGGTTGAGCAGCCTTCGGAAAATGTTTTTCTGGCGGATTTTCACTTCGGCGCGTTTTCTATCTTCTTGTAATACAACCCCTTCTGTACTCACCCAGGATCTCTCGCATAGAATCTATCGAGGTATATGCCTTGGCCAGTCTCAGAAGTTTCCAACGTCGATACATCCAGTACTTCATTCCAATGCGAAGGACTTGAGCTTTGGTCAATATTTTCGAACTTGAATTTGAGGATCAGAAGGCTCAGACGAAAGAAAGAAGGCATGAAAGGAATCTTGAAAGAGCAAAGGCAGTCGGCCACTTCTGACAGGTTGTGGTCTATGACATGACACAACACCATATGATATGGCCTGACCTGACATTCCGTTTTTGCCGCAGCGGCATCGGAGTATGAACGACAGGCAGTTTTACGGAAAGGTGCAGAGAGTCAAAACTTAGCGAAAATGTTGTAACATCATGCCTGCGTCAGAAATTTGCGAACCGTTGGCAGCCGCATTACTTGATTGCATACTTCTCGCCTTTGACTTCTGTCGCCGACGCGTAAGCACGGATGGGGCATTATGCCTGATAACTCAGATCAAGCGCGAGTGAGGGAACAATTGCCCAGCTCAGAGCTGCCAGCGTGCTAAGGGAGCTCTTTTAGAAAGGAGTCTATAAGCGTGTTGATTGGCTGAAAGACTAAGGGAGCCGAGCTCCGCTCTCTTAAACTAAGGGAGTCGGCCCGGTGTCTTTTAGATTAGCGAAGCTCTGCTAACCGTCAGCTGACGCAACAGACGAGCGCGAAACGAAATTTAAATTTCCCTTTTTAGTTTTCGTTCTTCTTGCGACTGATTCTGAATTTCTCATCTCATGCTGATTCGTATTCCGATCCCTGTTTTGATTCATAAAGATGTCAGCCCAACTCACAACGGTTGCACAAAATGTCAAGCTGCCCAGTATCCTCTTGAAACCAAAGCCTGGTCAGACCGCCAAGTCTGGTCAGGCTGTCACATCACTGCTCGTCATTTCGACTCCCCATCCTATCAAGAAGACCAGAGAAGCATGGTCAACAGCTGCCCAGGAGCACCTACTTTCGTGGATGAAAGAGACTGGAAACTACGACAGATACAGCTCGGCGAGCAAAGTACTGGATGGAAAGCAGCGAAGTAGCGGCGAGACGAAGGTGTCCATCAGCAAGCAGATTGTTACCTGCCTGGCTGGTGTTGGCGTGACCAAGACTGACAAGCAGGTTCGGACGAAGATTACTAGTTTTGAGGACAAGTGGTAGGAGGCTCATCATCTTAAGAGTGGAATGGGCTACGGTCTGACTGACGTGGACTCAAAGGAATATCGAGATTTGCAAGGTTCCTGCAGGATCAAAGTCGAGGACGCTTGGCTAAGGCCCTTTGGAATACCGGGATCAACTGGCGGACACTGGCGACATAAGTCTCTGAGACGAACGAGTAGCCTACAGGTCCTAAAGAAAGAGGGGGTGACTCGTGTGACGGATAGGAAAGTATCAGTGGTGGTTTGTCTGGGAGACTTGTGAAGTGGGATTTTGTATTGAACAACAGGCAGGGCGCCGGCACCATCAGGTTCTCTATCAACTCGAAGTTTAGCTGAACCTGACGTCCGTTTAAAGTTCCTCGTTAGTCAGACGATAATAATTATTGAGCCATCACGCTACAAGAGACTCGATGGCGATGGTAGTACAAGTGAACAGGAAATAGCCACAACGTTATCAGGCAAGAAGAAAAAGCGAGTCCGATCTGCAGTTCCAGCCAAGAAAAAAGACAGAGCAACGGAGCTGTTCGATCTATTAATGGCCACTTCGAAAGAAGAGAAAGAACGGTCCGAACAACGAAATGCGTCCGCCGAAGAAAGATTTCTTAACACTCTGCGTACGACCGTCCTCTTTGTGGATACAATCACTCAGTTTTATTCACCTCCCAGTTTTGGCTTTTGGTCTTTCGGGTCTGGGTCTTCTTGTTTGCATGTACCTCGGTCTTCTCACCAGAGCAACACTAATGACCAGCGGTCAGCAAAACCCCAGCACGCTGGAAATTTTTTCTACGGTTTCGGGTGGTTTTGGTGAAATTTGGTGTTTCGTCTCTTCGCGCGAGACACGTGCACGGTATTCGCTTAGAAAAAAACTGGAGCACCGGGGACAGTCTTATCTATCGAAGTCGAACATGGTAAGTTTTGTAGTCATCAGTGCGGTCAGAAGAAAATCAAGACGACCAGTTCCCCTAGTGCTGGCAACGATACGGTATACCGATATCGTATCAAAATATATCGAATCTTTGCGATAAAATATGCTGCAGATATCGTATCGAAAATATCGATATGAAGCTCATATCGACTAACGCAATAAAATTTTCGGCGATGTTGTATCGCGCCACATCGATATATTTTCGATATATCGGTATTTTCATGAATGACAAACTCGCCAGTGATATCTCGTTTACAGAAGACCATGGTTGATTTCAGAGCCTTGATTCCGGCCACGGTGTGCCGAGCAAGCGAGCACGTTCCGGCCATTCGGTTTTGGTACTAATTCTATCACAGTTTCCAACTTTCCATGTATTTGAAGTCTTGGTGTAGTTACGTCTGTGCTGTATCCGAGGCTTTCGATCTTACTAACACAATATGTGGAAATCGGCTTATTGAGTTCTTGGGCTTGGACCAGTGGAATCCCGAAAACTAATATTCCAGAAATATCGATATATCGCTGCGATATAATACGATATATCGAGGTATCGGAAAAATATCGTTTCGAAATTTCGATATCGAATGAATACCGAAGACCGCAATAAAATATCCGCCGATATTGTATCGAAAAAGATCTTATCGAATTTTATCGTATTTTTGCCAGCGCCAAGTTCTCCCTTTGGAGATTTGGCGTTCATGGCCTGCCAATTATCCGAGTTTTGAAATTTTGAAAATTGCCTCTTGGTCGGACCAGCCTCCGCAACACGGCACCAGCCAGTAAAATTTCTGTATACACAAAGAGGACGGTAGGATTCTGCAAACATGAAAACGATTGTACTGAAAGTGTTAAAAAGTTCGAGTTCGAAGTGCAGAAGCATAACGACAACCACGAGATCCAGATTAGAGATATGAGCCTTCGCGAACGTGAGCTTAAGTTGAGAGAAACGGAAGCGGAAATCAGGGTTGGAATTAATGAAGCAGCTGGCTGAGAAGTTTGAATTCCTTAAATCCGTGAAACTTAAACTAAAGTGATAGTGTTTATTGTTCTCCACTCAATTTCCGAATTTTCACAAGTTTTGATGTAAAGATGAGTGAACACGACTATCGATCCTGCATCGCTCTAAGAACTGATCTCTTTACGAGTTCTCCCTTTCCTTTTCCTTTGTCAGAGGATTCTCCGCTTGTCTGGGCTCTTGTCCAAGGTCCATCGTCGTTCAGCCATAGCTCGTCAAACTCGTCCTGATGTAGGAGGTTGTGCAGTACGCGACATGCTTTGATCAAGTAGACTGCCCACGCATGGTCCTTCTTGCCCTTGATAGCCAAGCGGATCGACTTTAGACTCTTGAATCATCTTTTCAGTATCCCGATGGTATGTTCTGCTACAAAACGCGCCGTGGCATGGAGGGTGTTGAAGCGACTATTCTCTGCAGTGTCTTTCGCCGGTTTCTTGTAAGGAGGTACCGTGATTTCGGATACAGGATAAGCACTATTGGCTAGCAGATACTCGTCACCTGCAAAATACTTGCAAAACACTTTCTTGCCAGCTTCGAGTATGTGAAGACACGATGGTCGGGCGCACTGCCAGGAAACTCGGCGGAGACGTGACGGATTCTTCTCTGATCGTCGCAGACAACCATCGCATTCATGGAGTAGTTGTCTTTTCGAGTGTAGTAGCCTTCGCCATGTTGCGCTGGCTTCAAACCAAGTCCAACGAGAGTCCCGTCCACGAACCTAATACACTCGGGAAATCCATAGCTATCCCGTACTTTTTCCTCTATAGCTACTCGTTCGCCAGGGTTTGGCCAAGAAACTATATCGCTTTCAAGTGACAGGAGGGCACGAATAACTCCTGGTTTACAGTGGTACTGAACCGTCGCCGACTATGTAACGAGACCCAACTGTCCACAGCGAAGATGCTGTACCATCAAAGCCAAGTCGACCAAGGGCCAACATAAGTTGCTCTGCAGGATGTACTTGCTGGAATGCGGAATTATTGTGGAAGACCGGATGATCTTTAATCAGGTCTGTGATACTTTCGAGCGTTACGGCGAAACGTGACTTCGTTCGAGCTGAAGATAATGTTCAAGAGCTCTTTGGTCTTTGGTGCTCTGCTTCTTTCAGAAAGTTAGCGTAAAGACTCGATGACTGTTCTAACTACAACCGTCCAGATCGCATCATCGTCAGAGGAGTCATCTTCCATCGACTCAAGTTGACTAAATGTTTCCGATTCGTCCTCGCAGCTTGAATCCAATATGATGTCACTGATCACATCATGGGCCATCTTCCGGTCGATACTCGTCAGCACCTTCTGTCGATCAACTTGTATCGGCAGTTTGAATGACCTGGATAAAAAGGAAACTAGTACTCACGGGAACGGTAGCACTCCCATTCGAATAGTAATCCCATTAAAATAGCACTGCCTTACCGTCAAGCTATATCAGACGTGAAAATTAGAATTTCCTACGTTAAGCCAAACTTTGCGTCGCAGAAATCACATTTTCATAAATCTTCTAACACCAAGCTGAAGAATTGCTTTCCGCAGGCTTGAAGTCTCCAGATGTCGCCGAAAACAGCTGGGCACCATGATGCAGTTAATCAATAATCAAAATCTGCGACCGACGTCACGACACCGATCTGCGTGCTTCGGCCGGTTTAACTTACTCAGACCTAGACGAGCTTCCTGCACGTTTGATTTGTCGATTTTCCTAACGGAGAAACTGCTCCTCTGGCTTAAGGGAGTCGGCCGATTTAGGTTTGAGCCAGGCTAATAACTTGTTCGTTGGTTTTGGAAACGGGACCGAAAATGCGCGAGTTTCAGAGATGAGTTTGTAGACAAACTTTTTCTCCTGACGGGGCCGAAACTCCAGACTTTCTTTCGTCGAGAATATCAGAAATATTCTCTACGAGGTACCAAGAAGCCCTAGTGAGAACAGGTATCTTGCGATGTGAAGCACACTGGAAGTTGAATCTCGTAGATCAGAATGAAAGTAGTTTCAGGAGACTCGAAGAAAGTTACTCATCGAAGTATCACAGGAACGTCTGATAACTGGTGAAACGTTCCAGACGACCAGGAATCTCCGCTAATTTAGCGGACACTCCTAGATGAGTCTAAATTTTCGGCGGCGCTAAACATCTGACTCTATTTCATCTACCGATGGGTGGTACTTCTAGCCTCTTGGCCAACCCACCCAACATTTGTTATGGATTCTTTAGTTTGCGAGGCGGGTCAACTTGGCCGTTCTGTTGCTGCCGATACAGTATGAGGCTATTACGTGATGCTCGCAGAGTTTAGCAATACAACCTTGCATGCGACTTGATACCCCATTTTATCCCATGTCAAACCACTTCAGGTGGTCTAACATGGGATTTTCGGGCACGAGCTGTCGTTGCGGAGCTGGTTTTGTTCGTAAGTTTGTGTTTGATCCTCTCTGCTGAACTTTGTCCAGTGAAGGGCAGAGTACAACATTAGTCGAGATAAGCTTGTAAATGGAATATGACTGAGGAGAAGCGAAAGTAGGTCACAAAAGAAGGAGATAAGGCTATAGCATTGCATTCTAAGTCACAGGGAGTAATTCAATGGTTGGGAAATTGAGATAGGCGCTGCCAGCATCCCAGTTCCCGTTTTCTTCCCTTTTAGCCTCCATCGGCGGCAACAGTACCCGTTATGGTGCCGCCCTGCGAATTAGAAAGTTAAGTCGAGCATGAATGTGCAGTATCACACACGGTTAGCCCAGCGTGTCATTGATTACGTGACTATGTACTCATGGCGCAAAACTGTTTGACTGATTGACAGCTGACCGTTGATTGGCCGGTCTGCCGCGTGCTCACTACCCGGGACGGATTCGCGCGTACGACTGTGTGGATGATCGTACATACTGAGGAGCAGAGATCCTATCAGTTGATCTTCTCCCGTAGCGGGTTGATCAGCTGATCTTAACTTTCTAAAACGGCCAAGTTGACCCACCTCGCGAACTAAGAACTATGGCCGTAAAAGAATCCATAAAAAATGTTGGATGGGTTGGCCAGGAGGCTAAAAGTACCACTCATCGGTAGATGAAACAGAGCTTAGACGTACATACGGTACAAACAATGCTTCAACGAAGTCCCACCGTACCTTCACACCTCGGGCCATCTTTGACCCTTGCCCCGTCGTTGACGGTCGTTACCTTCACAATAAACAGAAGTCGGATGCGGTGGCTGTCTCCGGGTTATTTCGGGGCATGATCGGAAGTATCCACGGACCACGGCTACTTCTTCGGCCGAGCTTTCGAATCTGTAATAAGAAAATGTCAGATGTCAGACAGCAAGAAGGGCTCAAACTTCTTCGCTCAATGGACAACTGCCGTGGCCCGTGTGACCTCGCGTTCCGCCTCTCGGGTGCCGTCAGCTGCGGCTGCGGATGCCAGCCACTGGCAGCCAGCGAAAACATGGATGTCGGCTGTCAAAAAGTTCGTGCCATGGTCCGACAGTAGGAAGTGCACCCTTGACAAGTGGCGGTGAAACTTAGGGGTCCACCAATGATTTTCTGCTTGGGTGTCCGAAATTTGTTTTGGCGATCAGCTGTCTTTGGGGGGAGCTCCTCTCCTAGGATCATGGCACGAACTTCGTATGGCAAGCGGCATCCATGAGCGAAAATGTAAGTTGCGACAGCGGCGACACTCGAAGTACGGGCACGATCTGCTGGCCGACTCCCGCTCTCTCTACAGGCGGCTCCGAAAGGAAGAACGGTGGGTCTTTACGGTGTTAAGGAGATTTGGTTGAGGATTAAATTAGACTACTGCACATCTAAACGCCTTCGTTGTCGAAGTTCGAATGCCTTTCTTTCGGGAGGAGCCGTGTGGTTTCATTGGTGATAGCTAGTGAGCTTAGGTATTATACGTACTTCCGTCTCGCACAGAGTATGGTGGCGGAAGAAGTGAGTGGAAGCTGTTGGCCGTCTTGGCCGAGAGACTTCAGTCTTGAGTTTTGTGTGAGTTCGTGCGGCAGTAAAGTTCCCTCCCGTTTTTCCCAACGGTTTCATCTGTGTTTCGTCTCTAAAAAGGCTTTGTGCCTCCAAGGACCTTCGGCGACCTTTACCTAGTCAGGTAGCACCGCTCCCGCGGACAGTAGGATAAAGTATCTAGGATTCGGCCAGTAGCCTCTTCAAAAGGGACTAACGTCGGATCTTCGAGGACTTCTTCCTTTCTGTGGACCGAAGCGAGGTAAGTCGTAAGATTTACAGGTAGCTAGCGGCGCGAAGTACAGGTGAGGCCTTTGCCTAATATCTTGAAGTGCAGGAAGCTTTGTGGTGCGAGGTTACTGGACATTTGTCCGACATGAAGTGCAGGGGAATATTGACGTGTGAGTTTGTGTAGGGAAATTACAGCTTGGCCGAGTTTGCCAAGTCCTTTTATTCTATCAATTTAGAGTAACGTCTGAATAAATATTCCTCGCTACCGGACGTAGAACTTTGTATCGAGGTGTTCATCGGGAGTTCTACGGAGGCGACTGCCTTATATTTTGAGCCGATATTCTTGGGCATTTTGCCCTTTGGAGGAAAACCTTTGCAACAACGGCCTGCTTCAGTTTCCTCCATTGAACGAAGAAGTTCGCCCTTATGACCGCTAAAATCAGACTGCACAAAATTAACAAGAAACTGCGCTTGGAACAAATGGTTTCATCGACGAATCAGCCGAAGATAAACCTTGCGGAAGATCAGCCTTTTGAAACAGGTCGTTGAACTGGTAGCCACAGTGAGGGAATAAGACTACAGAACCATGCGAACTTGTTCCGAATAGTTTGCCTTGGATACCAGGGCTCTCCATTGATTATAATTGTCCTCGATGGAGGATTTCCACTCTTTATCGAATCGACCGGTTATATAGGACTTTGTTCTTGACTTTAGGGGTATTCTTTGAAAGCTTTTGTTTATTGTCGTACTACCCACCCATCTATTAACCGTCACTTCACGGAGAAAATGAGATGACCACCAAAGCCAGTCGGGTAAACCAGAAGTCCGTACTCGAAAAATTTGATCCATCTACTCGCTCGCCTAAGATAAGCCTTCCGAAACAAGGAACCAAGACCACCAGTATCAATCTTCTTGGAAGGCATCGCTCTCGTTCTATTTTACATACAGCATACAACTATAGCCCACTAAACAACAACCTTGTTGATCTTGATAAATCTCTCAAGAAAAAGGAGGATGCGCAACGGAAGCTAGTTCGCTTTAAACGTAATAGACGGAAGAGGAAGAAGACCCTCGACCGAGATCGGAGTGATGAGAAGATTGTCAGTCAGCCTTCTCGATGGAATAAGGCTTCCGAAGCGACTGTGAATAATCGGCAGGTAGCTTTATCCCAGTTTACATATCCCCTCGTTATTTAACACACTTATAGGAGCTTTTCAGGTTAGTCTTTATGCACCGACCGTCTTTATCCCAGTTTACATATCCCCTCGTTATTTAACGCACTTATGGGAGCTTTTCAGGTTAGTCTTCAAAAACGGAAGGCCTTCCTGGATCGTATCCGCTCGCAAGAGCCCGACATAGACGAGAAGTGCGTTATTCGAAAAACGGAGAGCGATGATGTCTTGATCCGCCAGAAGCGAAGTATCCTGGCCATGAAGACCCTACACAAAGACCAAACTCAGGTTATCGACATTAAGAAGATAGAGAATACGGGGGATAAACACAAGCAAGGAGGCAAATCGGGACGTATCGGTCACGGAGGTTTCGGAGAAGTACATAACACAGTTCTGACTTCCGGGTATATCGTTTTGAGAAATCAGTGTTTAGGTTACGGCTTGGGAGCTTACGACAGAGCGTGGAGAGGTCCTTCGGGTCGCAGTTAAGAGCTTCGATCCTGCCGAAGGTGGAAGGAAACTGGCTCGCGCAGAGGCCTCAGTTATGGCTGAGTTCGAGGAGATATTGAACATCAAGATGTTGTTGTACCTCGTGCCGCAGAGACCCTGCTCTTTTCCTGTTGACTTTCCGGCACCTTCTATCATCATGCCGCTGTTTGAGAGTACGAACTTCATACTGTATCTTTCTGGTCCGTAAACAGATGGTTACTGTTGCATGTTTCCACTTTAGCTCGGAACTGTGTGTCGCCTTCACTGCACAATCTGGTCTTCGAGCACTTCATCATCCAACCAACCATGGCATGGATTCGTCATATTCTTGTACAAATTCTTCTTTCTGTTGCGAAGCTCCACGCAGCCGGCTGGGCACATGGAGACCTCCACGGAGGCAACATCATTCTACAAAGCAGAAAAGTCATCCTGATCGACTACAGTAAAGCTAACCGGAAGAACCGCCCTTATGTCTATTGTCTGGTACGTTTTCATCACTATATATTCTATGGCGAGGATGCAACCCCACTTCTCGTTTCAGGAACCAGGTATCGACTGGATAAACAAGCTGGACTGGATAGAGCCGCTCGCGGTGACTGGCCAGAACTGTTGTTCCCGAGCAGCTGATATCTACAGCCTCGGGAAGCTAACAGAAGCTTTCATCAAACTATCCCTTTCCTACACTTCTCGCCTTCGCAGCAGAGAACGGCAGCATTACATCCGTTTGTTAGCTTTCATGCATTTGTCCTTTCACAGAAGGCAGTTCCGCCCAGACTGCCAGTTCCTGATAGAAGTTCTTCGTACTAAGGATTTTTCTACCCTAAACCTCTGTTCTTGTGAAGCCGGTTGCGAGATGCTAATGCCACCCTAAGTTCTAGTTCTCGACGACCTATTTTAATTATATTGATCTAAAAAACAGCAAGAAAGAAGCATTTGTTGGTTAAGTTGGTTTCTTGAGACTTAAGAAAACCGAAGCCATGCATTTTCGACTGGAATGTCGGAATAGTCTGTAAGGCACCAAGCAAAAGGCGCATAATTGAAACCTGAAACCACGATATCAGCACAGGTTAAAAACCATTCCAATATCCGTTTGAGAATTGAACCTTGCGTACTTTGATAAAATGTGCCGTGGATATTATTCAGATCTTGGTCGTGGAAAACGGTTGCAGTTCGTGGACAGAGTTGAGCACAACCGGCGACTCGAAGTGTTTTCCTTCCACGAGGTCTTTCAATCCTTCACCAGCATATGACACGCGCGGAGAAATCTCGCAGACAATCTCCACTCGTTCACCATTCACCAAATGGTCCTTCGCATCCACGAAGCTGCCTCCTGCCTTCTCAATGTACCGTCTATGCAGGTCGTAGATCGACCTTCGTGCAGTTGTTGGTGTATCCTCAGCTGCAGTGTCAGCGTTCTTCAGGGGCGCGAACTCGTCTTTGCGGATGACTTCCCACACAGCGAACCGTCTGGCGAACTGGAAGACATCAAAAACAAACTTCTCCATCTTGATGCCGTTAGGCTTTGTGGGCGCTACCAGGTTGCCTTGACTGTCCACGTAGGAAATTTTCTTCTTGGCGATATGGTACTTCAGGTTGGGCTCGAGCTCTGTGCAGACTCGCTTAAGGAAGTCCACCGTGAAGAAATGGTTGGCGATGTTACCCGCGTTGAACATCAGGTGCCCATTCGGAAAAGTCTTTCTCGCCGTTTCTGGCGTTATCTCACTATACTCTACAACCTACAATTCACAAGAAATTTCGCTTTGTAGCCGAGAAGGAGCTTGCGAACTGGGCGCTCGGCAAACAAACTGGACCGGGCCGTCTTCACCAAGTGGCGCATGTTTTCGAAGATGTTAGCTGATTGCGTGCGCCACTTAGTAGACGACCTGTTCGAATTTGCTTGCCGAGCTCTTGATCGTCTTAAAATAGATTTGAAATGATCAAACGGACCTGCCAGACGTTATTCACCAAACAGACGACGCCAACAGGTTCATCCGGGCTGCTCTTTTCTACGACTTTATTCCCACATTCCACATCTCGGTTGATACAGTAGCCAACGAAGACAGGATCAGCAACCTTCACTAATATGTTATCCACCCCAAAGACGTGCACATACTTAATGTTCCTAGCCAGTAAATCATCTAACACGTTCCCTTCGAGCAAAGCACGATACAGTCCACCATTTCCACCAGGCGCTGCTGCGATCTTTCCTGGAGACTCGAGTATGATCCGTCCTTCAAAATCGAAACACGGAAGCATTTCTTGTTCAAATAATACCACAGAGTCAGCTCGGAGACCGAAGTAGTTGTGAGCGGCGAAGAAGTCTTGCGTGGTGTGTCGTGTATGCTCGCTGGTCATGATGTACCACTTGATGGTCCCTCGTCGTCCGCATGCGTGCTCGGACAGATCTTGTAGTCGGACGATTCTTTCTGCTTGGATCTGGTACAGGGTTTTGTGCGAAGGAAGACCCACGTCGTACATGCCTTTTGGATATTTCACACCTAGGCGAGTTCCTTGTCCACCTACAATGCACAGGTTAATGACATGACAACATTACAGCATGACATGATGGACAAGTGGTAGCACAGTTATGCGTGAATAACGTCACTGAGAACCCGTACGCAGTAAGCATAAAACTTATTACGTCACGCACTATGATGGTTCAACAGCTAACCTGCGAGAAGGATGACAGCCACTTCATCCCGAGATATAGCCTCCAGCCCCGTCTGTTCAAACTGAGCGAGTTCTTCCGGAGTATTACGGTTAACACCCCCGTAAGAATTTTCCGGGACAGGCTGCATCAACTTGTCGATGGCCTCCTGTACAGCGTTCTGCGCGGAACGATCATTCGTTTGATGGTACATTCGCTGCACATGCTCCAGATCGAGATTCTTCAGTGCCTGACCCAGCTCATGCCTCTGCTCCTCGTTTAAAGTGTCCCAGAACTGCAGCAGGTGATCTTGCTTGGATGCGGTTAGGTGCTGGCGTAAACCAGCCAGGTCGGCGTGCATGATGACAGGAATCACGGAGTTGCGGAACAAACCGGAAGTCAAATAAAATACAGCGAAGCTTTGTCCCAAGTAGTCTGTGGAATCTGCAAAATGATAAGTACTGACTTAGACCTTCGAGTAGCCAAAGCATCCGTTAAGACGGTCAGATTGACGAGATGGTTACGAGACAAGAAAGACTCGTATTCATGAATACCACCCGTAATGTGCCACGTAAACGTGAATTGCAACTCGCACCTACTTACATGTTCGTACGGTGACCGCCGCTGTTCTCGTAGTCCTTCGCCCGGCATATATGACCGCTCGACGAAGCTAGAAAAGAGACTGCCTATAGCGTAGATAAATGCTAACTTTTTGGTTCCTCGGGAAAAGTGGACGAAGTTGGAATGAAGGACTCGGGAGTCAGAAATAGGTCGGGCGACATGACGTGAGATGACATGATATGACATAACATAACATACCATTATACGCTATTTGGAGCAGTAAAGCAACTCTTCCTACCTCCTAGTTCCTAACTTCCTATTCAGTTCTTTTGGTTTGGTAACTTTGGTTCAGTAGTTTTCTTTTCGTTGGATTTCAGGATGACTGTCAACTGACTTGCATCCTTCGCAACATCTGGATCTACTGATGAGAACGCTTGGTGGTGGATGAGACACGGATATCATGGTCTAAAGAGGAACAGCTTTCGAAGGTTCGGATGTTGGGTGACTTGCGGTAGGCTTCCTGTTGCTCGCCTGCTCAGCTTGTATATCTAGCGACTAGCCTGAGTACTCGGCAGACACCATCTTACGGCTTTGGACTTCTAAGACACTAAACATGGGACTGATGAAGATTCTGAAGAAGCTGAAGCAGAGCGAAAAGGAAATTCGCATATTGCTATTGTGAGTACTCGCTTCTTCTAGTCTTCTAGTCCCAGCTTCTCACTGTGTCTATGGGTTCTTGTCCGCAGAGGCTTGGACAATGCGGGGAAAACCACGATAATGTCAAAGTTCTGCGGCAAGGATACAAGCATCATTGCGCCTACGCTAGGCTTTAACATTGAAACGCTAGAGTTTCAAGGGTAAGACGGAGTGCCTCTATTGGGATGCTGACGGATTTGGATACTTCCGGCAGTATTGTAGTGCCGCTTAAAAGGTTTGAGGGGCCTGCATGTTTTATAGGTTTAAGCTGACGTTTTGGGATGTTGGGGGACAGAAAAGCCTTCGTTCTTTTTGGCGGAATTACTTCGAAAACACGGATGCATTAGTATGGGTTGTGGATAGCGCAGATCGACTACGGATGGACGACTGCAAAAGGGAACTGCACGCCTTACTGCTCGAAGAGGTACTCTACTCTGATATTGCTATTGTGCCTCTCGTCGTAATCTGATGTTAAACTAATCTGCTCTGTACCCTAGAGAATGGCAGGAGCTACCCTGATCATTTTCGCGAATAAGCAAGATCTGTCCAGCGCGGCTTCCGCGTCCGAAATCGCAGAGGTAAGCACTCGCTCGTTATACATACTTATGTCGTTCTCTCGTTCGATGGCGGCTTTGGCTCGGTAGAAACTCTGGCTTGGAGTAAATGGGACTGCATGCGCTGTACTGCAATCCGTTGTTTGCAGATTCTTGACCTGAAAAGTATCAAGACTCATAACTGGCTCATCATTCCTTGTTCGGCCATGTCCGGCGAAAACCTACTCAAAGGAATGGAGTGGCTAACAAACGACGTTGCTTCTAGAATCTTCACTTTAGAGCAAGTGTAGAACCTTCTTCCATTTTTCCAGATGAGACACTTGCGGTCTATTCTTGGGTATAGCACATCGAATATATTCCCAAGTTCTTCTCCGGGAACATGCTTAGGTCTCTGGACTGTCTGATCTCACTTCGAACCGCTTGATGTAGTTGAACATTCATTCTGCATAACTATAGATCGTTTGACAGAGAAACAAACGACGGGGCTAAAAGTAAAAGCATCACCAGAAAACGAACTAACATCAAGTTACGAAACAAAAATTTACGCAGTAGCTACGGTCGGTTTCGCATTGGTCGATGTCGATTCTGCTTCGTCTTCCAAATCTTCCACCTTCTGCTTTTCTCGTAGTTTCGCCAGGTATTCCTCTGAAGGTGCTTCGAGTGTTGGTTTTCTGAACGTCCTGATGACCGGGTCGACGGGTGGGGCCCATGCCGGCACAATTTTTGCATGTAGTCTCCACACGCCGTAAGGGTTCGTCAGGTGCTTCTCGAACACAACGTACTCCAATACATTCTTGACGAGGTTCTCGCTACCATACATTATCCTTCCGAACCGATCGTACACAGCCAAAGACTGCAACAAAAAACGGAACAGCTGAAACACGCGATACGTCAAAGCCGATTAACAATACAAACAGGTACGAGTAACCGGCATGGAGATTACAAGCCGAAAATTCCGACGTGGTGTTTAGAAGTCTCGATCTCGGTTTTTCCTGCCTTTTCCTTTTTCGTGATGTCTAAATTAAGAAAAAACTTTTTCCCATGCTTTTCAAACTTTCACGAGACAGAACAGAAGCCACATTGGTGAGATGTGATCCTTGAAAGGGACAGGGGTATCGCGCAATGTTAAAGAGCCTGTGAGGTGTATTAAGATCAGACAATCAAGGATAGGAAACAGTGTCACGCTGTAATCTCCACGCCGCAATTTTCGAGTTGAAATCCCCATGCCGGTTACCTCGTATTACGAGGTGATAAGTTTGCCGACTTGGGTTTGATCGTACAGCTGACACAAAGAACAAAGTCTTTATAAAATTCTTTCACGAACCTGTCTGCTGTGGATCCGAACAGTCACTTGACCATACAGGTTATGTTTGGTGAGGAGCGGAGATACTCTAGCATGAACCAGTCGAGGTAACTCGATCGATTCGTGCCATTTCCATTTGATGGTCTTCGTGTCAATCCCGTCAATCATATCCTACAAAAGAAAGAAGGCGTGAAGTATCCGATGGAATAATTTTACACTAAACCCATGAAGCGAAGTAACACAGCAAACGTACGTACTGGGTAGGCATGCTCCGTAACGACGTCATGTAGTTTTTCCAGGTCGTTCCTATCAGTCAGGAAAAATCACTGAAGAGCTCTGGCGCGTTCATCACACACGGAATTTCGAGGAGGCGAACTTACTTGACTAGCAGGTTATGCGCGTCGATGTAAATGTCTTGGGCAACGAGAGCAAAGTCACCGGCATCAAACTCTTCTTCAAAACGCCTGATTTTCCTCAACCCGAGCATCGTTCGGCCCTTCTTCTGCAGCACATTGTAGCGTTCCTTCATACCTTCTTTAGACAGCGTGGATGCCCTTCCGTCTCCTTCGGGCGGGATGAAAGGCTCCATAATGGTATCTGCAAAGTAAACATGAAGATAGGATCGTTAAATTCAGCACAAGGAAATGAATACGCGAAATCAAGGCACTTCCGGTCAGCATTACATAGAGCGCACTTACCGGTGGTCGTAATGAGAAGCGGCTTCTCTTGATACGGCCTAGTTGGTGCTACTCCTTCCTTCTTCATGATACTGCGGATTTCTTCTGGCGTTAACTGCCCTCTTGCCTGTCTCCGCATTTGTTCATAATCGGGAAGGTTCACCTAAAACACGCGTATATATGGCAACCTACGTTCCACAGCACTAACAAATGAACAACCATTCTCCCTACTTGCCTTTATGAATTTCAAAGCTCTCTCCTTCCTGAACCGCGGATCACGATGCTTGTTGCGTATATATCGCACGAAGGTAAGCTGGAGAGGCTCCACGCGCAGTGCCAAAAAGCGGGTAGCTGCACCAGTTAACATCTTTGCGCTAGCCGGAAAATTAATGACATAGGTTTGATGATTTTGATGTTCGAAGACTCGGTCTCGGGAGCTGTCCACGAATCAATACTCACAACTCCATGCTGCTGCCACTGGTGCTGGCGCCATCCATCGCGACTCGAAAAGTGTAACTGCAGAACAACAATGAGACCTCGAAGAAGAAACAATTACGAAGTAAAAGAACGATTTTTGATTTTTGGAAATAAAACAGCGAAGTTTGCCACCTCGGGGATTCCGCTGAGATGGGTTGATTGTTGATTAACTATAGAGATTCGGGCTCAGGTACTGATGAGCTGCTCTGCTGCTGTACGTCGCCGACCAAAATCGATTGGCTTGAATGCTGCTCGAGAATTCGAATTAATTGATCGCTCGACACTACGAGGGAGAGGTTATTGAGTTAGCCATAACGACCTGCGGTTGTTGAGTTAGCCACCGCTGCTGTATGTGGTGGCGCACAGTCAGGGCAATAGCCAGAAAACGCGGTGGAATCAATACCGCTCTTGTAAACTGCCGTACGAGGCGCATACCGCTGTTATAAAGGCTGATAATTTCGAGAGCCGAATTAACATTTTCTTGACCGGAATGCCCATTGCAGAACTGAAACCCGCACATCATCGTCCTATAAAAACACTTCGTTTGACACCAGATATTATCCACAGAACACTCAGGTAAGCTACTAGATAAAACAGCGGAACCTGCATGAATATTCTAGCTAGAAGCTTTAGTCGTTTTCTGTTCTTTACGGCACGTGTGCTTTTGAGTGGAGCGCTGTTTAAGACTTCACTTGGGTTCGGGTCTGGTTCCTTGTCCGACGCTTTTCGCTTCACCGAACGGCGCTTTCTACCCAGAGCTACTTTCGGAGGTTTGGGAATAGCAGCTGAAGCGTGTCGAATTCTGGCTTGGCATGCTTTCGCCCTTCGACTGGCTGCTAGAGAGGCGGTTCTTTCTCTGGCTGCTGCTCGATTCTTTTCCAGATGGGACTGGAAATTCTCCTCGTTGGTTAAACCTCCAGCGTCGAGGTTCAGATGCTCGTTCTTCTCGCGACTGACTTTGTTGGGCGCAGCAGCAAACAGCGAAGCTTGCAGCGAAAATGCTAGAACAGCACCTGTAGTTACACCTCGCTGTTTGAGCCTGATGAATTCTTTGATGTCGTCTTGATCTTTTTGGCCGGCGATGTCAAATTCAGCCATCAAAACGTCAGTCAAACGGTCAAAGCTGGACCGATAGTCTTTTGGAGCGGAGTCCGCTGTCTCATCGAGAGGGGTAGGACAATGTCGAGTCTTCACAGTCGCACAAATAACCTCAGGATTGAAAGGAAAGAGTCCTGATTTCTGGAATCCAGAGGTAAGATTCCGCCCAGGGTTGAATAAGCGCTTCGGCGAGCACTCTTCAGTGTGAAACCCCAGTTTGACGAGATGAGAGAGCAGATTATCCTTGGTGACCTAAATTTTACAGAACGGAACATTAGTTAGGTGGATTGCACAGAAATTCAAAGGACCAAAGTTTTACCCGTCCTCCAACAACAGCACGGCGATGCCTCAAATAATCTCTCCATGCTCTTTTAACTTGCCCAAAAGACGGAGACATCAAAAGGCTGCAGATGATTGGTTTGGCCAGCAGTTACGGCAAAGACGCGCACGATCTTTCCGGTTTCCGCCTCGAACTCCTTGATGTATTTCATCAGGGTGAAGTTGTTGATATGGGAGAAGTGTCCATCAACGAAAATCACATTCTAAAATTACAATAAGCATGACGTCATACGTCAAAACTAATGCATTCCAGCAAGCCCAACGGACGACTGCGTAACGATGTACTGTGCAACTCATGTATTATTAGATTTCTTACATTTATTTTGGTCATTGCCGGAAATACGACCATCTTGATATAGCTTGCGAAATGCATTTGATCCATAGTGCCGGACTCATTCTGTGCCCTCCAGACGAGATCGAACGCGACGTTTTCCGGAGAACAGCGCGATAAAAAGAAGCTGCATTCCAGCCGCGTTGCCACAAGGTAGGATAGTCACTAATTTTTTCTCTGTTCCGTCGTACTGTGAGTAAACTTGCCTCAATCCTTTCCGTCCAACGACTCTGTCGAACATTTCGGTCGTGTTAAACGTAGGTTCGTCCCAGTTACAAACTTGATCTGGCTCGCCGAGAAATCCTCCGTCCTGAAGCTCCGTCAATTTAGCGATGTACCTGTCCGCCAGCTCGTGCGTCCACTCTCGTTCCTTTTTTCGGTTATTGGCATGGGTTATTCGTAATGATAGTTGTGGGTGGCGCGTAAAGAATCTTCGAAAGTGCTGATCGTTGAGCGCTGTGTGGATAAGACCTGAAAAAACAAAGTAAATCCATAAGAGCTGACCAAAATTCGAATATTACCTTAAAGTTGAGATAAATCAGCTTACCAACTCGAGTATTCATCTCAATGATTTCTGCGGCAGTGTTGTCGGTTAAGCGGTATCCCAGTATCTGTACAGCTCAACAGTAAGTCTTCCAGGGCATTTTCTTCGTAGGGAGGAATTTTAGGCTGTTTTCCATGACTTCCGGTGTGTCGACCATTCAACCGATTGTCCAGCGTCTGCCGGTTTACTCCGCACGCCTCCGCAGTGTCCCGCATTCCCCATCCCATTTCTCACCGCATGAACCGCTGCTTGCATCGTTAACTGTGCATAGACCTCTAGTGCAGTCTTCAACTTGAGAGACGCCATGTTTATTCCGACAGAGTTGATAACAAAACTGCTGTACGAAATTTGGCCGCGCAGTGAAAAAAATAATTTTTATTGTCATTGAAAACCGTGTCGCCAGCGCCTCTAGTGGCCTTAGTTTCATTTCTGGTCCAGGCTCTCTAACATGGAGTTTGACAGTTTGCCGAACTGTGGATCTTGTGCATGCATTGAGAACCTAAGCCCATCGCAAGAAGTACTATTCGACAGTCCGTCATTTTCTCTGGCGAATCATCCAAACATGTGCTAGAATATGTCAGATAGAACGGGCGAAAACAGGTGGCTAACTCAACAACCAAAGGTTCTTATGGCTAACTCAATAACCTCTCCCTCGTACAGTGAGTTTGTGCACGGCAAAGTACTGCAGCTCGTCAGTGGGCTCAAGTAATGTTGTCCTCAATCAAGCGAAGACTTTAATGTCACTACAAGCAACACAAATTACACAGCAGTTTTGATTGCCAATCCAATCTTTCGTCCGAGTTATCCAAAATCGTGTGTTCTTCTCGATCTTCGAAAAGAACTGGTGCTGTTGTTTTCTGTACTTTCGGGATCTGCAAGGAGAATGGGTGACGGTGAACGATACAGTTTCTCGCTGACGACGTTCAGTCCGTCGGGGAAGCTAGCCCAGATTGAATATGCCTTGGCTGCTGTGGCAGCCGGAGCTCCGACCATTGGAGTTCGAGGTAACTGTCTCCTTCTTCCATTATACTTGTGTGGTGCTGTACCAGAGTGGCTGGAAATTGTCTCTTTGATAGCTGCTGATGGAGTGGTGTTGGCCACGGAGAAGAAGCAAAAGAATCAGTTGTTTGAAGAGGATACCATCGTCAAAGTCGAATCCGTCAGCAAGAACATCGGAATGGTGTACAGTGGAATGGGCCCAGATTTCAGGTAAGAGTCACACCCCTCCTGTCCATGTCCGCTGCAGAGAGCACAGGGAATTTATTGTAGGTTGTTGGTCAAGAGAGCCAGGAAGATCGCTCAGGAATATAAGATGATGTATCAAGAGAACATACCGTGTATCCAGCTTGTTCAGCGCGTTGCTGCCGTCATGCAAGAATTCACACAGTCTGGGTAACTGTTTTTGGGATCTCTCATGTTTTTTTTCTCACCAGATCATTGAAAAAAGAGTGGCTGTGGTTTGTAGTGGTGTGAGACCTTTCGGAGTTTCGCTGTTGATCGCTTCGTGGGACAACAAGCGTCCTTATCTGTTTCAAGTCGATCCATCCGGCTCCTACTTCGCGTGGAAAGCTTCGGCTATGGGAAAGAACTACGTGAACGCGAAAACCTTCTTGGAAAAACGGTATGAGATATCGGAACATGGTTTTTCCTACAGTACGAAATATGAATGAGACCTCGGCGAACAAACCCGACAAGAATGATTTCCCAAGTGGCGCATCTGTTCAGTGTCATTGGCTGAAAGCTTGCGCCACTTGGACAACGATCTGGTCGTTCGCTTGCTGTAGGTTCCAGATTATGGAAATTACGGTGAGATTTTTTTCAGGTTTTCTGACGATATGGTTATCGAGGATGCCGTCCATACCGCTCTTTTGACTTTGAAAGAGAGTTTCGACGGCCAGATGAATGAGACAAATATCGAGGTTGGAATCGCCACTGCCAAAGATGGTTTCCGCCTTTTGTCTCTTCCCGAACTGAAAGACTATCTCAAATCTATCACCTGAATATAAATTTTTCATCTCTGCTTCCTTGTGCATCGAGGTATCAGATTTTGGTAAACAGGCACTCGGCACACTATCATTTACGATCAAATATACAGTAGCTTTCATCCAAGTTTTTCTATGCATTCAGTTAAATTGAAGTAACGTTACTCACACAATTTATCTGTAATTATCAGACTTGCTGGAAAGTATGTCCCGATGTCCAACGAAGCAGGAAAGCATCATTCGTTGTGTTCGTCATTCGTGTGGAAAGTGGTAGCGGAAGTATCCGTAAGCCGGTATACATGCTCAGGTTTCCCGTCAGCCCTCAGCACCCAGTTTGGTCCTATCTTCCGTAACCTCAACGTGAACCTGGCAGCTAGACTGTATAAAGACTTGAAGAACGATGGCCAAGGGAACTTTCGAGAGAATACCGAATCGTGGTATCGAACGCGACGAGATAATTTGGACGTATGCAAAACTGGAGCCAGATATAATCCCCTAATCCACTGTTCGCGCCGTATCTTATTAACTCATCACTCAATCATTAAGACTGTTGGCTGGACATATTCTCCTCTGCTGGCGAATTATGTTCCAGAATCTGCAGCAGAGCTGGCAGAAATGCAGTAGAGGATTGCCGACCTTTTCTTGGCCTGCGAGTTGAAGTACTGGCTTCCACACTTTATGGCGTTCGGTGGATAAGGTAGGTATTCTCTCCATCACATTGAATTATAATGTGATCGTTGCTGTCACGCGCAACAAAGCATTTAGCAGACGAAATAAATCTTACGCTGATGTTGGCTCAGCTCGATGTTTCCACACGTGTAACCTGTTTGTTTATTCAAGAGTATTTCTCGCAACAATCGATTGGCATGTTCTCAATGGTTTCGAGGTACTCCATGGTCGATGGACAATGCTGGAAGCTGGACAAGCAGGCGGTTGTCTCATTATGTATCGTCTTCTTTCGCAGTTGTACTTCAACTTTCCACAGTCCAGAATGCTCTCATTGCGCAGATAAAGAGTACGATGGCTGTCAGGTGGATGCAACCCGGAAGGACCCGTATAACGGTTCACACATAAGGGTACGTGTCACTTCCCCACCAGCGCTATTAATACAAGACTAACAAGACTCTGGCTTGAAGGAAGAAGAATCGTCTCTCAAAGTTGATCAGTCACAGCTCGATCTGTTGTTTTGCACACGATGAAAGAACATCCGGGAATCAAAAAGATAGGCAGCAAGGTTCTCTTGGAAGATAATCCCCTTCCGGTCAATCCGTCGTTTTCTCGACGACTATGGTATCACTTCCTGTGTCCGCCACATTCCTACTTAGCCTATCTTCTTACAAGAGGAATGGTTTGCCTGTTGATTTGGCTAACCGCCTTTGCCGTATTCAAGCAGGATGCACTTCCGGGTGGGAATGTTTTTGCTCTGTTCGTCTTGGTCGTCAGCGCCATGTTGGGTGGGTTCCTCGTCAGCCTAGTGAAACTGCCCCCGCTACTTGGAATGCTTATAATGGTGAGTTGCGCATGTTTTTCGTATCCAGGAACAACGAACTCCTGTGCGGAGTCCAAAATCAGTTTAGATCATTTTGATGGAATGCAAACGACACCAACGTAGTTTTCACCGGAACTCATCTATGCTTATGTACGTATTTTGCATGACAAATTTCTTTTGGCCTTTTCAGGGATGTCTTCTGCGGAACGTACCTCACATCGACTTCGCCAAAGACATCGATCAAAGATGGTCTTCTCTACTTCGCAACGTAGCCTTGACCATCATCTTGACCAGAGCTGGGCTTGGCCTTGACTCCAGGGCTCTCAAGAGGCTGAGCAAGTCAGTGCTGCTTTTGGCTTTCCTTCCTTGCTTGGCTGAAGCGGGATCCGTGGGAATCGCTGCGTACCTAATCCTGCAGTTCCCCTGGATATGGGGTTTCCTGCTGGGCTTTGTCCAGGCCGCGGTCAGCCCCGCAGTAGTGGTACCGTTTATGCTGAAATTGCAGGCGGATAAGCTTGGGACGAAAAAAGGCATTCCGACTCTTCTGATGGCCGCTTCGAGCTTGGACGATGTCCTCGCCATCAGCGGGTTCAGCGTCCTTCTCAGCACCATCTTTTCCCGAATCGGTATGTGTTTTTCCATACCACCAGACAACAAATCACTCCGGGTGTTTCTCATTTCCAGATACGGCTCTGTGGTTCCAGATAATACAAGGTCCTCTGGAGATCGTAGTTGGACTAGCTTATGGGACTTTCATCGGCGTTGTTTTCTGGTATCTTCCGCATCGAGAGCATGTAAGTGCCATACCGAGTACTTCATAAACTGCATGACTATCGATTCCAAGATCAAAATGAGGCTATGTCCTTGCAGGACGATGTGGCGCTGTTCCGTTTCCTGTTTCTTTTTCTCGGAGGCCTCGCCGTTATCGTTGGCTCGAAAGCACTCGGATTTTCCGGCGCAGGAGCCCTAGGCTGCCTCACTTCTGCTTTCGTAGCTGGCCATAAATGGCGAACTCCTGGCTGGGATGTCGAAAGGGTTGGTAACTAACTCCTCTTGTTTATGGCTGTTCATCATTCATTGAAAGATTTTCAGGTGAAAGCATCCACAGTGTTTTTGTACCTGTGGACAGTATTCCAGCCAGCCCTATTTGGCCTGATTGGTGCCGAAGTTATCTTCCAGCGGATCAAAGCGGAAACAGTTGGGCTGACCATTGCAGTATTAGTTATCGGTCTTGTGGTTCGGATGGCATTTACGATGGTAGCTGTAACGGGCTCAGGCCTCAACTGGAAGGAGAAACTGTTCACAGCTATAGCTTGGGTCCCGAAAGCCACGGTTAGTCCATAAATCTGTCTAACTTTGGCGATCCCGGAAGTTAACTCTTGTCGATTTCAGGTACAAGCGGCGTTGGGTTCGGTGGCACTAGACATCGCTCGTGAGACTAACGCGTTACCGGAAGTGATCGACTTAGGCGAGAAGGTAAATCTTTCCAAGTACAGTGTACGACAAAATAAGCTATCAAAAATGGGCGGAGCGTCTCAAATACGGACGAGGAATCAAAATCAGTGTTAAGCCAATGCGCAAATTTGATTCGCTATATCCAGCTGGTTCCCTTGACACCGCTTTTTGGAAGCTCATTTTGTCGTACACTGTACTTTTGTCATTGTTGTTCTGTTGTGCGATTGTTTTGCTTCCTCGCAGGTTGTCACTATTGCGGTGCTGTTGATTGTGATAACAGCACCATTGGGAGCCATCACAATCACGTTCTCGTCGACAAGACTACTGGAAGCCGAAGATCACCCCACGGTAGGGCGGGACGCGGAAGGAGACTTCGAAGACAACTCGCTGCGCGAAAGCGGAGAATTTGACGGTGACGATATTAGCGTCATCCGAACTGCAAATCAGATCTTGAATTCCAGAGATTTTAATGGCGCATTCTCGCCCAACGTGGAACGGATGAAAATGATAGATGAACCTGGCTCCGATATTTTTCTTCCTCGGAAATAATTACCTTAATTGAGTTTTGAATTCTTCTGCGAATTCTCAGTGTTTACGCCCCATGCGACGGATATGACATGATATATTACGTAGACTTGCTTAGACGGCTATATTACTTACTATATTACCTTACAATATTCGCAATCGCAACTTGTCAGACTCTCCACTTATCACTTCTGTTAATTCGGTTGATCCTTCGACTTCTCAGAGGGTATCGATATTTCACCAGTTCTAGAAGTGGGTTCTCTGTCGGGAGGGGGATAAATAACCTCCTGTTTGTCTTCCTGAGAGTGAGGACTAGGACCCAAATCCGCAGCTTGAACATCCAGCCACAATGATACCTCAGCGCGTCGTTTCATCCTGCCGTCGATGTATTCATACGAAGATCGGTAACCGACCTCGCACCTACGATCCTCGGTTCGAGGAGATGGAGGAAAGAGTATTTCGGACTACGAAGACGGAACCAAAGCTCCGCACGTACGTCTGGGGGAACGCGAGGACAGGAGCCCTGGCTATACCCGAGGACAACATTCGTTCGAGGAATAAGGATTCCCCTTACATGAAAAGGTCCCCTGTCCGACTTCCTTTCTGCGAGCTGACGGATACCAGATTCAAGCAAACCAGCTGTGGCTACGGTTTCACTCTATTCCTTGCCGACAAGCCCGATGAGCAGCTGAACCAGCTGTTCGGAGCAGGAGCGAACACTGATGGACAAATCGGTCACCATAAGCATCCAGACAAGCCAAAAGTCGCCGCTGAATATATCAACAGACCGTTACCCATTTCCCTACCTTTTCGAAACAGGCATTCGAGAGTTCTGGAGGTCGCAGCGGGAAGAGCGCATAGTATATTCCTGACGGAAGAAGGATGCTTCTCTATGGGCAATAATGCTTACGGTAAGCTCAATCAACAATCAGATCATTTATCAGGGCCGTGCCCGGTGTGTACCACAAGGCCGTGCTGGTTACGTCACCGCGGCGCTCTGCTTTCTCTGGGTCTTTCTTTAATTTACCTTCGCTCGCAGTGTTGAACGTTCACAGGACAATGTGGAAGGGAAATCAACAGAGATGAAGAATCTTCTCACCGCGTATCGGCAGTGACCAAAGTCTCCGGGCTGCCAAAGGATGTGAAGTCGGTTCGATGCGGGCAAGATAACAGCTTCTTCCTGACAACAGAAGGCAAGGTATACAGTTTAGGCTGGGGCGCCGATGGCCAAACAGGTCTCGGTCACCACGACATGGTTTTCACTCCACAGCTTGTCGGCGGAGACATTGCCAGTGAAAAGATCGTCGATCTCTCCTGTGCAGCCGACTGCGTCTTGGCTCTTTCAGACAAAGGTGAGGTCTTTGGATGGGGTAACTCGGAGTATCGCCAGCTGGCTATAATAACAGACCATCCACAAATCAGTGTTCCCGTGCACCTTCCCTTCAAACTCGGAACGATAAGGAGCGTTTCTTCCGGTGGGACTGTCTGTGGGTTGGTGAACGAGAGCGGTGAAGTGTACGTGTGGGGATTCGGGTTGCTGGGAAAGGGACCGGAGCTCACGGATGCGGATAGACCTTCTCTTCTACCGAATAGCCTGTTTGCGGCTAAAGAGTTTGGTGAGCAGAACCCTGTTAAGACTATTCACTGTAGTTTAGTACATTCGGCTGTTGTAACTGAACGTGGTGATCTGTTCATGTGGGGCTCGAATGATTCGGGCCAGATTGGGCTTGGCCATCAGAAGACCCAGTATTTCCCTTTGAGAGTTCCCATACCGTCTTCCGTGAGACAGCTAAGTCTGGGAGTAGATCATAATGCTGCTATTTGCAAAGCTCTTATTTAGAGCTTCTTTTTGTTTAATCAAATACGTGACCTATACAACAAAGAATACTCCGGGAACGGATGACAACGACAATAAAATGGACGGAAATGAGCAAAATCAGTCAGATAAAATCTGTGACATAACAAGTCGTGTTTTCAATGAGCTTTCGTAGATACTTCTAAAAATACTGCCCCAAATATTTTGTTCCCTGTTTATGAAATCGACGGAAGTTTAATTACATCGTTCTTCATTTCAGCAGTAATTACTGTTGTGGGTCATTTCGAACTCTTGCTTTGCTTCTGCCCGAAGCTGGGGGTTTTGTATGAGGTCGATACAAGTCATAGCCATCGCTTTGGCTGCTCGAAGGATGTAATACTGTGCTCCTGGTGAACCAGCGAGGGTTTGAAAGTCTCTTGTGTGGATCAGAGTCTTCTGTCCGATGTACACTTTAGGATGTATGGTCGGTAGCTCGACCGAAACGTTACCGATATCCGAGGACCCAATGAGGCCTGGGTCTTTTCCATATATTACACCTGGAAAGCATAACTGAAACGGATGAGGCAACTTCCGGTGAAAACTTTCACGTAACGGCGCAAGAGGCGCACTTTATCACACACCTGCATACCCTCCCACGGCATAAATGCGGGATTCGAGGTATGCAGGTACATGAATGACTAACTTATGCCTTACCGTCTTGCATAGAATATTTTCCAAAAATATTGGCCATCGCTCTGTTTGTGTCCAGTGGTAAAAATACTCTGGTCATCCATTCTACTTCCACTCGGCAACCTGCAAATAAGATTATTCTTCATAGCGCAAAAACAAACTATCGAGAACCCCAAACGTCAAAACAACCTGTTGATTTTGCTGCGGCTTCGAAGCAAGCATTCAACTGTTGCTTCATGATGGGCAAGTCTCGCATTTTCGGACACCTCACGTAATACTGCGACAGAGTGTATTCCGGTACGACGTCCGCGCAAGTACCTCCGTTGATGAGGATACCGTGGACCCTCCACTCGGGCATCATGTGCTGTCTTGCTTGGCTGACATTACTGTAGGCGGCAACGGCAGCATCCAGCGCGCTGATGCCTTCTAATGGTCCGACTGTTGGATGCGAAGCTTTTCCGTGGAAGCGAACAAAACACTAGGATGAAACGCAAGGTAGAGATAATGACAAGAACCAGTACCTGCAGTTTCTCTGTGGAGTTATACAGTTTCAGGAAGCCTGGCGAAGAACCATGCCTAACCATCACAGACCTGCATATAGGGGCGCCGTACGCATTATGTTGGGACGCCGGTATGCAGGTGAGTGCAACACAGTTAGCACATTGTTTGCGACCTGCTTGTATCGAAGTTAAAACATCCTTGGAGACCCATCTTACTCTTTCCAAGCCGAGCGTGACGGTGTACAGGACGTCGTCCGAATGCGGATGGATCATCATGGCGAAGTCGATATCTTTAAAGGCACCGGCATTGATTAGGTCAATTTTCCCACCACCACCTTCCTCAGCGGGGGTTCCTACGGGCAACAGAAAATCAGTTAATCATCAAAAAAAGACCCCGAAAACCTCACGGACATACCTAAAACCACCACCTGCAAAAGAGAAACGAGTGAAAGCGCCGAGGGCTAAGCTGGTACGCAATCAGCCGGCAAGCAGGGAAGTTCTATCCAGACTGATTACCTTGCCAGCCGGAAATGACGAGTCGTTAAAAGCTGCCATGCTCAGAGCTTTCATCGCTGCACAAGCGGCTGCTACTCCGGCCTCTGAAGTGAGAACTAAAAGTTAGCTCAAACTATTTCGAGGCAGATTCGATTTCGAACGAGGGGAAGAAACCAAAAACCAAGTATTAATACCACAAACATAGGGTAAGATCAACATACCGGCTATCAGATTGTGCCTGGCGAAATGGATATGCAATAGAAACGTAACGTGAAAGCGGGTTACGGGATGGAACGGGATGTGAAAACTTCAAAAGGAGAAAGGAATTTTACCCGCAAGCATGTCCAATTTCCGGTAAGGCATCATATTCGCACAGCAGTGCTACCGTAAGAACTCTCTCCGTCTCCGAAGACGCTCTTCCAAATGAAAACTCAGCTCGGAATGCTGTAGGGACCTTGCAGTAGCCTCGTTCGACAGTAAAACCGCGTTCCTCCAGGAAATCGGTGATTACCTGATGAGCGAAATGCTCTTCGTACATCAGTTCCGGTCGCTCCCACAGCTGCCTGCTTATGCTGTCGAAGGCTTCGCTGTTGGCTTGCAGGTACTCGTCCACGATCTTTGTCAGCATCCTTGAAACCGGGAGCCTATCTGCAAAATAAGAGACCGTATTTGTTGTAGCACGCGAAGCGTAAACAGCAATGCTGACAGTCAGTGGTGAAATCAAGCATATATTATTATGTCTCTTACCGCTTCCGGCGCGCTTCGTCACAGACTGACAGTCGCTGATCTAACAACACTGCAACAGCCGAAGTGCAAGTAGCTAGTGCCAGATTGTTGTTCTTTGCTCTATTTACGGTCTTGGCGATGCCTCCGAACAAAGTGCAGCCACAGATGGTCCATAAAACACAGCTGATGGTTTTGCTGACAGTATCCAGATTCCCTCCTTCTGCTTATAAGGATCGCTGGAGTTCTCCAGTTCCTCCCCACCAGACTACGCACAATCGTGGAAAAGCCTGGACACTTGCTGTTCTGGCTCAGATCCTCATCACACACACAAATTATACACGCTGTGGAAGAAGAGGCGTGCCAGACTGCCAGAAGAGAAAAGTTTTAGATGGAAGATAAAGAAGACGTCCATCAAAGCAGCGCAGACAATGCAAAGTGCCAAATCACAAACAGCTGAGCGACTTCGTCACCAGCAGGAACTGAAACTGTGGGTATTTCACGTACAATGCAATGACGTCACTAGGTTTGAAATGCCGCTTTCTGTGATTAGTGGGCGTGCGGGGCCGTGCACTGTAATCGTGCCGATCGTCTTTCCATTTTCGAGCAGAGTTGCACGTTTCCAGCCAAAAGTAAAACTAGCCTATGTATAAAAGCTGAAAAAAATGTCAAAGAATACAAATCTGTTATCTGTGCGCTGTAAACTAAAAAACCACTCGCAGTCCTGTACCATAAATCCATAGCTGCACATACTTTGGCAAGCAGCAGCAAAATCAACTGTCGTCGAACTAAACTAGCACACAACGAATAAAAAAAGTTCTCTTCAGTCTTCGAACTCCTTTATTCGCTTCTGGAATTCATGTTTCACTCGCTCGCGTAAGTCTTGGTTCAAGAAGAGCTCCGTGCAAGTCAGGGCCATCGACTTTGCGGCGATCAGCGCATACTGCTGCACTTCCGGCTTCCCAGCTAGCTCTTCGAAATCCCGCGTGTGGATCCTACAGTGCCCACCAAGCGAGTAACCCGGATGGATGCTCGGTACTACCAGTGACACATTTCCCATATCTGGGTAAGAAAAGAAAACCAATGCGTTAGAAACAAAGATCAAGTTCAACCCGGAAGTAAACGCATTTTCGGCGTCTGGCGATCAAAGTCCAGAATAACTTACCAGTCGATCCATTGAAACCAAAGCCTGGCACCGGTATGGAAAAATAAACTCCTAAACCACGTCACGACTCTCGAAAGACCCCAACAATGTCATCATATTTTCTGAAGACAATAGTTCTTTGAGCTTACCTTCGATCTCCGAGAAGTGTCTATATACGCTGGACATGGTGGAGTTATGCATGAGACCAGCGAACTGATTCGAGTCCCACGTTACAGTTGATGTGCAGCTGAAGAGGACAAACAAGTTAGCCAAAATTAGTCACGTGACATTAATTTCAAAAAAAAGGTGTGCGTACTACGTCTTATACAATACTGAAGACTTCAAAAAACCTACCGGTGGCTTTGGCAGCCGAGTCAACCATCAGAACAAAGTGCTGCTTCAGAAAAACCACGTCCTTCTATGTAAGAGTTCTTATGAAGTAGTGTGAGACTGTAACATCGAGGATAATATTCGGCTTCATACCACCGCTGTTGATCACTCCATGGATTCTCCAGGTCGGCTTCATCTGCTGCCGGAAGATGGACACATTCTGGAACACTGCGACCGCCGCATCCAGCGCGTTCGCTCCCGAAAATCCAGCCACATATAACTAGCAGACCGAGCCGGTCGCTAGTGCAGATTCGGCGATCAGGTTGTGACCTGTGACTAAACGCTTTGATTACTTTGAAAAGCACGATCGATTTATTCAAAATATTCTTACCGCAGCCGTGTCCAATGTCAGGTAAAGCGTCATACTCGCACATGACGGCGACGGTCGGATGTAAGTTCTTCTGAAACCGCACTTTGAAACTCCGCTCGGAAAGCCGTAGGATCCACTTTGTAATGTGGCGTCACTTGAAAGCCTTGTTCTTGCAGGTACTGAGTTAGAGTATCGTGGGCGAAGACTTCGTTGAACATCGTTTCCGGTCGCTTCCATATTTCCTGGCTGATGTTCAAGAGGCTGTCCTTGTTGACTTGCAGGCAAGCTGAAACTACTCCGGTATGATAAGGTGAGACCTGCATGGTGGCCATTTTACCGTAATCGGGATTGCTTAAAGATGGGATGCAAATGCTCGCGGGCAGATTCCGGAAGAGAAGGTGGAGTGGAGAATGGAGAAACGGAAAAGAAAAATTCAATGTTGTGATTCTCAATGGTATGACGTGTCATAGGACATTACTTGAGCTTACGGAAATCTGTGTACTCACAAATGGCTTGCTTGCCGGAGAGCCGTTTTGGCACGGGCCAACGAGAATCGTTATCCACGATAGTATGTTCCGGTTCTTCCATGATTTCACAGCTCCAGTAACCAAAAAACATTACTACAGTATAAGGAAGGTGTTGCCTTCTCTGGTGGTTCCGAAGAATGGTTCTACGTGATTGCTGTGCCTTATGCGGCCGTTTAAGTCGAAACTGCGATGTACAGTATTATGAGTGCACTGTATGTGAGGAAAGTGAATGGCGAACCATTCAAGAGACTCGAGCTGGAGCTGGACCGACAGCGGACTTTCTGGTCATTTCCACTTGCCCAGCTCGAATGGCTCAAAACTACCCTGAAGAACTGCCAAGGTGATCCGCCGCGAGAAACGTTAGCCGCGACGAACAGCCGAGGAGAATATTCCCTTCGTCAAGCTATCGAGTATCGAGCTCTACTACACCCTGAGTGCACCAACTTGCTACCACCTATCGTATCAGGTTTTTCTCGATGCGATTGTTACTCGGCTTTGAGATCAGTTTTCCTTGATTCAACATCCTGTTTGCTACCTCCCCAAAAATTACTGCTCAAAAATCTGTTTACAAAAAATCCGGAATCAAAATTAAACCAGGGGAGGCGCGAAGTGAAAATTACAAAAACTTTTGCAAAATTTTGGGCCCTTTTCGGAAATTATTTTTACAGTTCCCTGCTGTCTTCCTGCAGTTTTGTTGCTGAAAATAGTGGGTGGAGGACATGAACCTTATGTTTTGGAAAAGATCCAGAGAATTTTTTCTACCAGAGGAGGTTTCCCGGTAAAATGTAAAAGTTTGACGGTTTTAATTCTGTTGTCGAGTTAGTCCGGAATCTTCCTGCTCTTTCTTCCTTTTTTCTGACCACCAACGTGGTTGTGAGTTTGTTTAAGTCAGTTTGGGGATAAAAACTCCCACCCGGAATTTCTGCAGACAGCGTTTTACCTGCTGCGGTATGTCTTCCTCACCGGAAGTCACACTGCTCAACTTTTTCGAACTATTTCCCATTACAATAAGAAGTATCATAGCTCAGTCGAAGCAGCTTTAAAAGTTGCACGGAACGTGTGGTAGCATGAATGCTAACGTCGTACTCTGAATTTTTCCTCGCCGAAATGCTAGGTGGTAGCAAGTTGGCGCACTCAGGCTGTAGTACGTAACCACGGATCTCCGCCATACGGCTTTTGGATGATCCCCCAACGGAGTGCTTTGCACGCAATACCAGCGGACGTGGAGAGAATGCTTTTTCCTGGCTTTGTTACACGCTGAGCGGCCCTTACTCGGAGTTTCCTATAGCATGGTGCCTTTTTTTAGTTTGAAAGACAGTATGACTGTTTTCATGTTAGAGTGCGGCGAGAAAGAGCTCGATGACAGTGCACACCAGTATTATGAAGTCCGAAGCTGATGTTGATAGTGCCTCACTTACCGTCAACAATAATATATTACTTATTTCAGTTATCTTCGAATGCGAACCGTTCCATTTCACAAACTAACATTCAGATATTCAAGCTTCTCGTTAGAAGAACTTTCGAGTGCAGCTATGAACAACGGCATGTGAACGCAACCTACGGCTAACAATTTCCATAAAACGATACATCGAAACACATTCATTGATGCGAAGAAGTTAGTTCGTCGTAAAACCTTTTATTCTTTCGGCAAATTCCCGCTTGCACTGCTCTTGCATATTCTTGTTCAGAAAGAGCTCTGTGCATGTCAGAGCCATGGACTTTGCCGCTAGAAGCGTGAAGTGAAGTCCTTCGGGAGTTCCGGCCAGTGCCTCGAAGTCACGGGTGTGAATCATGGAATGGCGACCCAATGCATAACCGGGATGTATACTTGGTACTGTCAACGAAACGTTGCCCATATCTGCAAAGAGCTCGAGCCTGATTACTGTCTACCTCTTTCACCTTTACGAGCGAAATCAATCTGCAGCTGAAAAATCATCATCTTCCCACCTGTTGATCCGTTGAAACCAGGTACGTGTAACGGGAATATTACTCCTGAGAGATGGAAATCAGTGAAAAAATAACGGGGATCGGATAGCATAAAAACGGGAGCATCAGCACATACCGTCAGCTTCCGAGAAGCTCTTGTACACTTGCGACATCGCGGAATTATGAAGCATGCCCGTGTAAGGATTAGGTTCCCACATCACATTCACAGTGCACCCTGAAATTCGGGCAATTGTTCATGATATAGTGAAGCAGTACTCCGACAAAGGACGTTCATTTTAGGAAAGCACTGATCTTTTGTAATGTTTCGATGTTGTTTCTCATAGAGAAACTCTCTTCTCACCTGTTGCAGAAGCAGCTGCGTTGACCATGGCAAGGAAGCGTTCCTTTAGGTACGCCATATCGGTCGACGTGATTGTTCTTAAGTAGTAGTTGGACTTTGTGTGATCGGGAATGATGTTCGGCTTGGTTCCGCCTTCCATGATGATGCCATGGATCCTCCAGTTCGGCTGCATTTGTTGGCGGAACAAGGAAACGTTGTGGTAGAGCGCCACCGCGGCATCCAGTGCGTTCACTCCCTAAACAAAAAAGAGAGTCCACCACACTACTCTCATTTGAAGTAATTCAGCACCTTGAAATCAGCAAATGAAGGCGGATAGTTAAGGTAACCAACCTCCCAAGGTCCACAAGATGCATGAGCTGCTTTGCCTTGAAACTCGACGGCGACCTGCAAGATCAGCGATAGAGAACCATGGTCGCACAGATGCGAGGAAAACCTTCGCAACTATTCTTTCGTACTTTTGATAGCTTACTCTTTCGATCCCGAGGATGACAGGCTCTAAGTCGTTGTTGGCAAACGGATGGACCATCATGGCAAAATCGATGTCTTGGAAGGCTCCGTGGTTGATCAAGTTCACCTTCCCGCCACCTCCTTCCTCAGCGGGAGTTCCTGCGAGCAACAGAAAATTAGAAAATCATTACGAGAAAGCACCCGAAACCTCACGAACATACCTAAAACCACCACCTGCAAGAGAGAAAGCTTCATTTGAAAGAAAGACATCTCGAAACCCATATTTCCGGTCGTCAGGTTCAACTTGAACGAAAAGGAAGTTTGATTACCCGACCATCAACTCGCTCAGCATCGTTCTGCAAGTTCAAGTTCCTCAGAATATCGCGGACAGCTAGACCGGTCGCAATGGCCGACGTTGCGATCAGGTTGTGTCCTGCACACATAGAAACAAAACATTAGTAGAAACCAAAGACATTATGGATACAGTGTTACAATAGTGCATCTCTTCCAATGCAAATTTTTGATTTACAGTTGTGTCTACAAGACTGCAACAGATATATTTCACTTACGAACCATTAAACTAACCAAAAATTTGCACCGAAAGGTATGCACTTTCAACACTGTAGAAGATGCTTGAAATTACCGCAAGCATGGCCGATTTCCGGGAGCGCGTCATATTCGCACATGACACCAACCGTTGGATGGACACCTTTCTGGTAATTCGCGCTTTGAAATTCAGCTCGGAATGCTGTGGGATCTACCCCATATCGTTTCGCAACAGTGAAACCTTGCTTCTCTAGAAATTCCGTTAGCAGCTGATGAGCGAACACTTCGTTGAACATCGTTTCCGGCTTGTTCCATATGGCTTGACTGACGTTGTTCAGATCGCTCTTGTTCGCTTCCAGCGAAGAGGACACGGCCGCAATGTGGGAGGGCGATACGCTGGACGAAGTCATTGTATAGTGTGCTACTTGAGCAGCAAAAGCAAAGCAGGAGCAGGATATCTGCAGAAGAAAACGAGATGCAAGTGAAGTGCGCAACTCAAAATGTTCGCACACACAGCAGATGCATCCTCCCCGCTAACGTACCTGGTGTCAAAACTGGAGCATTTTTAACGATTGACTGAACTTTGGTCCCAGAAAAGATATGAAGCGCTGTCGCTGACAGTACGGCGTACTGAAGGGATGATAACAGCAACTTCCGGTTTGCCGGGTCTCCGGTATAAACCTCCTCTGCAGAGCTAATCAGTGCACCGTCGGGTACGAAGATGGCTTGTCGCGGTGTGTAGTGTGGAGCTTTGTGCAGTTACAGGCTAAACGAATTTCTTAGCAATTCAAAGAGTCGACGACGAAGATAAGTCAGCTGTTTCGCAGCTGTTCGTTGTCCCGTTTCCGGCGAAAACTTGCGCTTTGGGCGTTTGGCGGATTTTTGGTGCCGCCCTTGCTCACTCAAGGGCAACTGGCACATACCTAGGGGAGCCAGGGGATAGAGACCATGCTGTTAGTGAACTTACATCCCTTCCCAATTCCGAAATGATGACCCTACAGGCTACAGCAATGTAACAGCCATTGGGAAGGGATGTAAGTTGCTTCTTCGAACCCCACACTCCTAAGTTCTAACTTCTTACCTGGACGAAATCTCAGTATAGATCGTCAAAGTTCTTGGCGCTTAGTCCGACGATTCCACCTGCAAAAGTTCTGATGAAGGCATCGCAGACTTCTCGAACGCTGGCGCCTTTGGAAAGTTCCAGTATCACGTTCGATCCTCTCATCCAACAAAGTATGCTTCTCGCTTCCGGCCTGGCTGCAGGATTCGTTTTGGGATGGTTTGTACGAAGCGGCAAATCATCAGTATTAGCCAAGCTGTCGGCTGGACAAGTCGCTCGCATCGCGAAGGTGGGAAAATACGCACTGAGTCACGGAAAGGTAACGGAAAATTTTGAGGTTTGATCGATCATGAATCAACTGACGGGTAACAGTTTTTCAGGATCACGTGGCTTACGCGAGGTTCAGTAATGAATCTGGTCACGTGGTTGACGACTTTGTTGAATACAATGGACGCGCCTTTTTAGGCTCGATTAAGAACATGCGTTCTTTTTTTGCCGGTCCCTCACACCAAGCTGGCTTTGGTTGTGCGGAACGATCTGGAGATGACTAGAGGAAAAGCAGCAGCTCAATGTGGACATGCAGCTGTCGGGACGGTCCAGAACTTCACCGGAAGGAACAAGAACCTGTTGGACATCTGGTTGGCCACAGGACAAACCAAAGTTGTCCTCAAGGTCGACTCGGAGAGTGATTTGCTCAGACTTGCCAAGCAAGCTGAAGCATCTGGAATTGGTAGCTTTCTTGTGCGCGATGCCGGAAGAACCGAAGTGGCGAACGGTACCGTCACAGTCCTTGCCGTTGGTCCAGCTGAAGTGAAGGACGTCGACGCCATCACCGGACAGCTCAAACTGCTCTGAGCAAGGTGAAGTAACCTTTTTCATAACCTCAAGAACTTCATCGAGTGTTTCCAGGTTGCCTTGTGACATTTGTTAAACTTGCAGAGGTTCTGTTTTTGAGGTTTTTTTTATTCTAACAGATGGACGTGATAAAGAGAAGTATTCCATACGCGCCGCGTAGAGTGAGCATCAAAGACCTAGACGGCGTTCCCAAGAAGCCCTCTAAGAAGAAGACCGGGCTCCTGCCGCACGGACAGATCCTCCACAGAGGCAGTCGCAAACCTTCGCGGAGAGAAGCCCGGAATAAGTCGTCGGTAAAGCCACCCTTGCCGGAGAAACCACGTGAAGAGATCGTCTGGGCGGTCGCTAATGTTTCATTGCTTCGTTCTTACGACCAAGTAGGCAAAGATGATGAGGTCTACCAGCGCTTGTTGGACGAAGTAGAACAGAATATTCGCTACAAGGAATACTTTCGCGAAGAGCGATGCCTGATTCACGATGAAGGCATCGCTTTCTTGAAGAGACATTTTTACAGAAGGCTGCAAATTATCGTGTCGTTTTTACATGCGTTGTGTACGAGGAAGGTTAAGGAGAATAAGTTGATCATCTCAGTGCCTATTTCTTTGTACATTGAAGTTAGTTTACGGAGAACGAGTGAGAAAGATAAGAACCCGGGAGCCGTGACGGTCGTGCCTTTTTCGGTCACGTTCGAAGCGTTGGCGGATCATTTGGCGCTCATGAGGGACGATGAAGATCTACTGTACGCCCGGTTCGTCCTCAAGCTGAAGATCAACCCGTCAAGAGCGTCTAGAGTGAGCCAGACGATGACGGATGAGGAGGAGGTGGAGAAGGATAAAGATGAACCAGCTATCGTGAGAGAAATTAAGATCTACAAAGGGGATATTGAGCGGCTGTTTAGCAAAGACCGTCATGACATGGCGCATGTGGCGGTGATTCTACTAAAATCAGTCAAAGAACGAGAAGGCTTGGGAAGACGACAAAGCATTGCTGAGACACCTGAAATTTCTAGAGAAGTACCAATAAAAAGCTGAGCCGTTCCTGTGACGTCTTCGCTCATACAAAAAAGTATAGTCGCTTGCGTAGCTACGAGTAGAGAGAATGAAATTTTCTTTGATGGCAGTATCCCTTGCGTTACGCAGATAGAAGGCTTAGATTTTGGGACCATGCGCAGGCAGATCTGGGCGATCGCGTTGGAGCTGCAATGAAGTAGGTAAATGGATTTACTTTTTCTTCGGATATATTAATCAAGTTTATTCGGTTCTAAATATTCCAGGACACGAGATGAGGAAGCTGGAACTCACAATGCCACCGAGGCGGGACAAGCAGTTAGCGACGGAAACGGGGTCCTTTTGTTCGTATAAGTCGATTGTCTGGAAGATGTCGGTTCCTTGCACACCCATGGCTTGGGCAGCTTGGGTAAAGAAACCAATGTTCTCTCGTTGCTTGGCTGGCTGGTCGCTCGGTGAGAACTTGGGCAGCAAGTCGGGTCGGATCTTGTTCATAAACCTTCAAAGGGTGTAAATTATAAAAGGTGGGGAGAGCTTACAAAATTTGCACGTGCTCGATTTTAGTTTCAGGTTCCCCGATAAAATAACGGCATGCCCTACCTGCAAAGAACGGTGCCATCACGGAGGATATCTTCGAAGCGACCTTGCGGAACGGGTTCGCCAAGAATCGAAAAAATCCATTGGAGAGCATGCTGCTCGTCTGCTGCATTGCGGGGCTGGCCGAACTGCAACCAGAAAAGGTAAGAACCAATATATTAAAGATCGTGGAAGGTCTCTGGGTTCTCATGAAGTGATGGCAAGCAAAGGTATGCGATACGAATACGGACTTACATGTCTTCCCATTTTTGCGGAGGTTACGGAGTGCGCCGGAAATTATGTGCGTAAACTGAGGAAGTCAGAGTGATACAGTTGGAAGCTCGCTACGGAAGTGTGAAAATAGTTTTGACGTCTCTATTTATGCATAACCGAAGATCGCAATCGTTACATTTCTCACAAGCAAAAAAGGCGATGTTGTTTGGCTCGCTTTGTGAGTCATTCGTCATCTTCGACACTCATCGACGAAAGAACTGACGTGAGGCATACATGCATCAACGCGAAGCTTGTTGTCTCACAGGCTTGCTGAACCGCAGGGTGCCTGGAGGAGAGAGAACAACCAAGCTTCGGAACATTCTTCCGTTGAACCAGGCTGCGGTGAACCCAGGATGTCGATAAGAAATTGGCAGTCTCTTCATTATCAAAGTTAGATACATTCAAACCAGATCCTCTACGAAAAGGGATCTCTGCCCAACCACTCTGCTGCTGCTACTGTTAACTTTTGGCTACTTTCATGATGCATGCACAAAATACTGCAGAAAAAGGTGCAGACAACTTAAGGGTCCAGCGATTCACGAACTTTAGATTACTGATACTTATTAGAGTCACCAATTCCCCAGATCGCCGCAGTGCGCTCATCCGGAGACTATCAATCACAAAATACTGTTTTGCGTAATTTTTGGTAAAAAGACGATAGCTACTGCGCAAGTAATCAAAGTATGTTACTTCTCATTGCAGGGAAGGAAAATTTTCGGTACCGCACACTTCATGCAGATAACGCTTCAAGAGCCATCTTGACCGCTACTCGTAATACAGTACTTATTTACTACGTAAGGTCACAAACAGGAACAAACTGAAGATCAAAGCAGTAAATCAGTTACTCAAACTGCAATTCTCAAGAGCGAAGCAGAGTCAACGTAGTTGCAGCTCATGTCAAGAGACTGACCGAAGAAAACCGGACTGACCAAAGAAGAGATGATTTTAGTAAAACATGCGTCCGGGAGCCAACTGCTCAGTACTGAACTCCCTGGCCTGCCCTTCAGCCAGCTTGGGTCCGTGGGTTGGCAGGTCGGGTCGCTGCTTTTGGAGCTAAAGGTTGAAACAAAGTCCAATTAGCGTCGGGTACTAATATAAATGGTCAGTTTTATTTCGAAGGAAACTTACGATGCTTCCAAGTCGAGATATGCAGTTAGCCACGGCCACAGGGTCCTTGCGCTCAAAGAGATCAATGGTCTGAAATAGGTCCGTATCCCTCACGCCCATCTGCTCGCAGCATTTCGAGAACATGGCCACGTTCTCGCGCTGTTTCGCCGCCATCTCGTACTTCTTGTACTTGGGCATCAAGTCCGGACGAATTTTTTGCATAAACCTGGAAGTGAGTAAAGTAAGATTAAGCTGTGCTAGAGGTTGAGCAACGAGCCACCCATGGCGAAACTCAAAATGGTCCCGCAAGTGAAAAGCAAACCTACCGGCACAGGACATCGCCATCTTGCAAAATATCCTCGAAGGCGCCTTGTGGCACGGGTTCGCCGAGGATCTGGAAAATCCATTGCAGTGCATGTTGCTCATCTGCCTGGTTTCTTGGCTGACCGCTCTGTAACGAAGAAGAGAAATAAGTTCAGCCAAAAGCTGCACTGTCAGATTGTAAACGATCAAGATTTTCGATGATCAAAATTACTTAAGAACTTACGTGTCGTCCCATTTCGAACCTGTGCGTCGAAGAAAACTGCTGCACGCGGACAATTAATTATGAAAATGGATTACAGATATGGAAATTGGGAGTAGGAAGTAGAGTAACCGAATCTGAGGGGAGAAGATGATAAGTTCCAGTCTTAAGTAAGTTTCTGCAACGTTCTAAAAGCGTCGAAGGGAAGATACCGCTGTGTGCCTTCAAGCGTCAGCACCACCAGCGTTAATGAGCTGTCTCCGAGTCAACATTTACCGGGCTTCTAAATTCTTGACTAAGTAACACCAGCCACACTTTCTCCGACTTAGTCATACGGCGAGCTCCATTTTTAGAACCGCATCAAACAACAGTCTTCGAAGACCTCGTATGCATATGCGCAGCCTCAAATTATGTACACCAACATGAAACATCTGTCGAGAGATGACACCCTGACTCATGTTTCGAAGTTGAATCATGATGCCAAAGAGCAGTACACACTTGGTGATCCGTATGTCTATCGAAATGAAGAAAATTCTTGCGACGACATCGAGCGATGGAATCCCTCGCGGAGAATATTTCAGTTTGCTCTTGAAACTCGGTGAAAAAACGCTCTCATGTTTCGCCTTCATCCGCCACGCTTTCTCCTCCGCTTTCACCCAAGTTCGTATCTTCAGCTTCAACGACTTCCGCGTATCCTTCCGCTGCTGCGACAACCGGGTTCTCCGAATTGTCCAGAGGCGGACTAGGTGGCTTTTCTGGCTGTTCCGCATTCTCCAGCTCTTCCGGCGAGTACTGCACAAAGTCGGCATCCGCGCGCAGCTGTTCTACTATCGTGAGCTCTTCGACTGGCTGTCTTCCCTTCTGTTCCTCCTCTACTCTTTTCTCTTCCATCTTAAGCAACTCTTCGAGGTTTGGTACAATGAACGAAATCTGTTTCGCCGTCGGAAGAGATGTCATGCTGATTGGTGCAATGCCGTAATGCTGAGGAACCTTGGGTCTCGGGTACTCAACCAATGCTACCCATAGCTCCAGCTTCTGCCATGGGTCAATCTCGTCCGGAAAGACAATGTCGAACTCTATGTAGAGGTCTCCGCGTTCTATACGGTATGCGTCTTTCGACAGTCCTTCGTTGGGGATGAGCTTCGCGGTGTGCGGGTTCGCCATTTCCGTCAGGTTGATGGAGAGGATGCGTCCGTCGAGGTGCTCAAGCGTGAGGGGACCTGTACCCATTGCATCCGCCAGAGGAATCTACAAAACGAGTCGTTTTATCCCCACCTTTGTTCCCCACAATGGCACGTCGTGGCTCAGTACAATCGCAGAAAAAATTTCAAGTACATCACGATAAACGCGGTAAAGCTTTCACCGAACCATCGAACATTTCTGATGGAAAGTTATCCGGATCAAAAGACACTGAGGGTGAAATCAAAAATTTAAAACAGTACGGTACTTTTTCCGTTTCTCAGAGTGTCACGAACCGTTATGGTCGTGTACAGGTCGTAGCCTTTCGCTCGGAAACGAGGATGTGAGCCGACCACTATATCCATGATCAAGTCAGCCTTTTCCGTGCACATGTCCACCGGTCCCATCTTGGGGAACAAAACCCGCATACCGTCTGTCCAGCCGGGAAGGATGTTGATCTCGATGGGCTCTTCGGAAACCCTGAAGCCAGAGCCAAACTGGTCCAGTACGCGACGTTTTCTGTTAACTGTCTTTACTCCTCCGTTGTAAAGCTCTTCCAAAGAAAGGTGAAGGTCAGAGATGTCTGGCATACTGGGGATGAAATTCAGGTCCTTATCCCGCGCTCGTAATACCGACTTCAGCATGTCAGTCTTCTTGAACACCTGTACAAATTACAGCATCTATCGATAGAAAAGGTTTCCATAGGCTTTACATTAGAAATAGTGCAACTCACTTTGGGTAATATACTTTTGCTGTACGTGAAATTACGGAAATAGCCTTCCGGGTTCTCGCTGGTTTCCGGATTGTAAGCTCCTTCCCGGTAGTCAAAGCGCTCGTGAAGCATCCCATTCCGCGTCGCTGCACCACCTGGAAATAAATTTGCAAGATAATTATCATCTGACAGAAAGGCGTACCGACTCCAATCGGTCGTTTGAAAAATAAAAATTGGGGGCTACTTTATAGTACAAAAATACCGTAAAAATCGTACACGGCTCGTGACTTCGGATTCCCCAAAAATTCATAGGCCTCGCTGTACAACTTGATCATCCGTTTGCCTTCTTCGACATCCCTCTTCTTGCTGTTGCTGGAAGTTAATGTCACTGGATGGCATCTTTTAACGAAGTAGCGGTAAGCATTTTCGATCTCCTCCTGCTTGGCTGACCGGTCAAGCTCGAGAAGGTCGTAATAGTTTGGGATATCGGTCACGACTTCATAGCCGGTGGCAGGAGGGATGGCTCGATCAAACCGATCTTGCTTTCTCGAAGGGTCATAGCAAGATGATGAAGGGGATGTAGTTCGCGGTGTCGCTTCCGGCGGAAGCTGTCCGCTCACAGCCATTTTCGGCCGATCTTTACAAAACGACTTATATCTATCGCCGATCCCTCTGACTATCACATATCAGAAATTAAAGTTGACGACACTACTACCGTATCGTTCTGCACCATACGAGCATTGAAGATTGTAACGTAAGGAGGTGTCTGCCCTGCCTCAAGTTGCTACGGAAGCTTTCCTTTGCTCGCGGCCTTTATGAACGATGGTCCGCGGAGAAAGGACCCACCGCCGTGTCAAATCTCGTCGTCTTCTCAACACTAGTCCTCCTCACGACGAGCTGTCTATGTCGCAAACGGTTGATTTAAAATTTGAGTTTGCTTGATCAACGGAAAATAGTCGTGAGTGAGGCAAAACTGCATTTTTCGAAAGTCTCGGAAACGGGAGCGGAAATGCGCGAGTTTTGCGGGGTAGGTTTGTAGGCAAACTTTGCCTCCTGACTAGGCTGAAATTCATGGTTTTCTCTCTGGCTAGTCTCTGTCTGTCGATATCCCCGACACTAATAGGTATCAAGAAGCCCATCCGTGAAACGGTACCTCGCAACGTGAAGCACTGTGCAGACAGAGATCAGCTGAAAGATGAAAATTTGAAATTTTGAGTCAAGTGCGTAGAGAATAATCCGTTTTCGGATTATTCTCTACGCACTTTCGCTTTCAAGATAAGCAGCCCTCGAGGGCTGCTTATCTTGAAAGTGGACTACGAAACTTATCTTGAAAGTGGACTACGAAACTTATCTTGAAAGTGGACTACGAAGCTTATCTTGAAAGTGGACTACGAAAGCGAAACTTCGTAGTCCACTTTCAAGATTAACACGATCAACGGAGTTTTACGGCCTGTCGTGAGGACGACTACTTTGCCTCTGCAGGTTGGCGCTGTGGAAGAGACGCTCGAGCGAAGGAAAGAGTGGTATCCGTTCATTTCCGATGGCTCGCGTACTGTAATGCTTCATGAATCATGAACTTCGCGAAAGTACGTCATCGCACGCGTACGGTTGAACGCCGGTCCGAAAAGTTTGCCCTACCAACCCCCCTAACCAACCCCTACCGTTTTTTTCCGAAGGTCGTATGGAATTTTCTAAAGAAAAATCCTGCATCAAACTCCATCCCACCCATCCCTATACCTGGAAGCGCCGACAAGTACCTCGTTCACCCGCAGGACAAAGCTGAATTCATCAGCCAGACCTTCGCCAAAGATTACATGGACTGCCCGAGCCACTGCCTGAACCAAAATTTGCCTCCGCAAGTCTGCCGTATCGACCCTCCATGCAAGCCACACTGTCCAGAACTTGTAGTCACCACTTCCGCTGTGCTTCTCAGTATCCGAAAGCTCGATGTCAACAAAGCTGGCGGTTCATTGCTCATTACAAACCGACTGCTGAAAATAACTGGCACAACAGTCATCTACCCTCTCATGAGACTGTTCAATCTCTCTCTGTCTACGGGTAAGTTCCCCACTGCCTGGAAGAAAGCTGATGTCCTCCCTATGCCAAAGAAAGGAGGCTCCGTCTTCCGACCGATCTCGCTCCTTCCTCCTCTTTCTAAACTTTTTGAAAAACTTTTAGCAGACCACATCAGCCACTTTATGAACTGACAGGTTGTTCTCTGATACCCAGTTTGGTTTTAGGAAACAACGATCAACGGAGATGCAGTTACTGCAAATGAGCCACAAGTGGATGCAGGTCCTACTCGAACGGAAGGAAGCTGATATAGTCTTCCTCGACTGCAAGAAAGCCTTCGACAGACTGCCGCATGATGTAACCATAACCGGTCTGTCAAAGGCGGGAATCAAGGGCCAGCTGCAAGTTCTCATCGCTGATTACCTCCGGGGTGGAAGTCAGAGTGGTGGTGTACGGACACTTTTCGGAAGAAAGTCAAGTAAAGTCAGGAATTCCTCAAGGTTCCATCCTCGGCCCGCTGTTGTTTAACATCGCTGTCAATAGCCTATCAAGCAGTCTGCTGTGCGAAGTTCTCCAGTATGCTGACGACATAGTCATCTGGCGAGTTGTCAGCCGCGTGTAGAGCATTATAATGCTCTACAGAGTGATCTGGATAGTCTGTCTGAATGATGTGAAGATACAGGCCTCGAAATCAATCCTATTAAGTCGCAACATCTTCGACCATCCAACAAGACTACGAAAACGACGGAAATCAGCGGCGGAAGTTACAAGTTCGCTTCGGAAGATATCCCGACAGTTGCTGACGCGGAACGCCTTGCAGTAACGTTTTCAAGCAAGATGAAATGGACAGCGCAAACAGACAACGTGACAAGTAAGAGCAGAAGACGGTTGTACGCGATCAATGCCTTCTTTCCTCGGCATTTTGGGTTAGTCGAGCAGTTGCTTTTCAAGAGTATCGTCCGATAAGTGGCGTAGTATGCATCTTCATCATGGCATTCGACAGGAAAAGGTCTTCAGAAGCAGCTTGAAGGAATTCAGAAAAATTTCTTGAAGAGCATCCGACTTGGAAAGATGGATGGAAAAGACCAACATGACAAGGACTTTGTCCAATATCGGCAGCACTTGGCAGGAATCAGCTGGCATCCCCTTTGGAGAAGACGGCTAGAAGGTATTATGATAAATGTATTCAAGATCTGGAATGGTACATTTGCAGGAGGAGGCTTCATTATGAAAAGAGAAATGCCAGCCAGAACCACGAGAAGCCAGGCGAAAGAAAGTCTACTCGAACCTGTCAGCCAAGCTTCCCGGTCATGCAAGATACTGGAATCAACAGCTTTCTCCTTTGCATACGTTGAATCTTCTATCCTGAAATATCCTTTGGTCATTCCCAGTCCATGAGATCTTTTGACTCTGGCGGCTTTAAAGCGTACTTTGTTCCCTCTAAGGTTCTGCGCAGTACGTCATCACGTAAGTGAATTATACCCCGCGAAAAGTTTACGGTACATCAAACTGATTGTTTAATTGTCGCCCATCAGGTTTCCACTTATTGCTCATTGTTTTCTGAATTTCTAACTGGAAGCACATTGCTGAGCTCCTTGCCGCAATGAGCTATAAAACTTATAGCACTTACTCTGTGGAGGAGGCCAAGCGTCATGTTATTGCACTGGAAAGGTGGGAGGGAAGCATTCGGAGTTACGCCAAGGCTGTTTGAATATCTGAATCGACATTGCGCCTTTGGAAGTAAGAACTGATTCAACTTGTTTCGGATCCCTTAGTATTTCTCCAATAACTTTTGTCATTCTCAGGTTAGGAAAGCTTCCACAAAACAGCAGAAACTCCGCAAAGCTGATTATGCGCCCTGAACTCGATGCAGAGGTGTACAGCAAATACGAAGAGCGTCTCGCGCAGCTCAAGCCCACTCGAGATTTTGACCTGCAAAGAATGACTCTTGCCGCTGTTGTCAAGCTAGGAATCACCGGGTTTAGGGCTTCGAAAGAATGGGCGGAGAAGTTTAGAACGCGACGTGGAATAGTTTTGAGAGTCACAACGAAGATTGGCCGAAAGTTCGCGCAAACGGACGAAGACAAGGTAAGATGTCTGCTTATTACGGTAGGTGATGTCATGTCATGAAATGTTTTTCGAAGCTGTGTTACTTGCTATTGCATTACGATTAGTGACGATAGGCGAAAAATGAACTGCCATTCGCTTTTCCTATCTGCAGATCCAGGAAGAATTCTTCCTACACAGGATCTTTGAAGCTGTCTCCCTAAATCAACCTCATCCTTACCACATCATGAACATGGACCAGACTTCTGTCAGACTGCAGAACTCGTATAAGAAGACGCTGTCTCCAAAAGGTGCGAAGGAAGTTCGAACTGTCCAGCCTCCAGGAGATTCCGAATGCCTCACGGTGTGCCTCACAGGTTGCGCCGACGGCTTAAATTCCCCGCTTGCATTGTGTTCAAAGGCAACAAGAAGACCGGAAAGCTGTCGCCAAGAATCCTAAACAAGTTGGTCATGCCCGAGAAAGTGCGCATTTTCAGTACTCATCCGGGGTGGTGGAATTCGGCTTTTGATCAGTTCTGGATCAGCGAAACACTCGACGAAGGACACGATGGTGAACCCTGATCCGCGATCGTGCGCCAGCTCATGGGAGTTTTGACAGTCAGCTTCTACTGAAAATCTGGGTATTGAACAGGTGTTCATTCCTGCTGGACTTACTGGTACCTATCAACCTCTCGACGTAGGTGTTAACTTTCCCTTTAAATCGTACCTGCGGCGATCTTACCATGTCTGGAGGGATGATCTCACCGCTGTTACCAAGAGTGGGTACTTGAAGAAGCCGAGCCGCCAAGACTGGGACAAAATCAAGGTTTCTACGGTTTCTATACCAAAAAAAAATTCTTTTGTTGGAGCTAATATTATGCAAGAGCCTTTGTACATGTTAGCTGGACAGGAGGAGATTATGGATAATCGTGAGGATTTGGAGGCCTCTTTCGAGTGTAGTTTCAGCTCGGTGCAAGATTCATTCGCACAAGAATAAAGCGTAACTGCATGGAAATTGATTGACGAGCCTTTGATTGACGAGCCTTTGATTGACGATCTAGTTGTTTTTCTATACCCGGCAGGTAATATTTACGGGCCTGTCACGTGACTGCGCAGAACTTTAGAGGGAATACAGTACTTGTCTCGTTTAAACTTCTCAGACTTTAAATGGTGTAAAGAAAATATTAATACTTTGTTGCTGGTTTAAAATTCAGATTTAACAATATTGTCATTGTTGTCTACACCTCCTGTCTCTTCCGGCATTCTCGCCAAACTTTCAAACTTTTGTCTCAAAACGATAAGCCTGGCTTCTCATTGACAAATAAAGGTAATTATTATTATTATGTGGAGCCCTGCAGCAGTAGCTGAAACCAGTACTGCTTCTGCACTGCATCCGGTTTCCAGAAACTGCAACTGCACTGCATTTTAAGATTAAGAGTTTCTGCCCACCAACGGTACACTATTCCTACAGCAAAAGAGCGCCCTCTGAAGAATATGTTGCAGTAAAGCGTTGACATGTCACATTACTCAATACTCACATGCGCAACGCTGACATCAGCTGACTGTAGTCTGTAAACAAGATTCGAATTAATTCCGAAATTACATAAACAGAAAATTCAGTTTCCCATTTCTGATCCTGTGTTCCAGTCTTCTTACGCGTAAGACTAACATCTGCTTGTACTCCAAACGCGGCCCCACCTGGAAGGAAGCGCCAGGCAGATCTTTGGATAGGAGGTTGAAGATCGGACACTCGTCCATCTGCAGCGGCGCATTCTACGCGGCTACACCTACGGGCAGCTAATCTCATCACCGTTTTCTGCCTCTTCTCGTCCAGGAATCTACCATGAAGAAAAAGGCACGCACTGTCTAACTTGAAAACATATTAACACGACATTTACGCTCTCTTTGTGCTGTAGGTTTTGTTGATGGGAAAGTCGGGTTCCGGAAAGGTAAGGCACACCTCAAGCTTCAGTCTAATTACGGTCCTCAACTGTTGTCCTTTGATAGACGAGTATGCGGTCCATCATTTTCGCCAACTACATTGCACGGGATACGCGACGTCTAGGAGCAACCAGTGCGTACGATAGTGATTAGAGTAAACTTAGAAGTTGTTGCGATGATATGAAGCTGACCTTCGTTTCTCTGTGGTGTAGTCGATGTAGAACATTCACACGTCCGCTTCCTGGGAAATCTCGTGCTGAACTTGTGGGACTGCGGTGGCCAAGAAGCTTTCATGGAGAATTACTTTGCTAGCCAGCGAGAAAACATCTTTCGGAATGTCGAAGTATTGATCTACGTCTTCGATGTGGAAAGTCGCGAGTTAGAGAAAGATATGCATTATTACCAGTCTTGCCTTGAAGCTCTCATCCAGCATTCAGTGGACGCCAAAGTCTTCTGCTTGATCCACAAGATGGATTTGGTTCAGGAAGATCATCGTGATAAGGTAACGAAGCTATGACAATCATCACATCGTCCAAAAAGGAACGAAGAATGGAAATATTTAACCCATAAGGCAAAAGCTTTTCTGAGTTGTATGCAGGTTTGCGATGGATTGCTTGCTCGTGCGCTTAGCGCCTGCTGCTGGACTGTGGTGCACCGAGACATGCGCCTGCATACATCAATTCTGTTTTTGGTTTTTGTAGGTTTTCAAAGAGAGGGAGGAAACTCTCAAACGTCTCAGCCGTCCGCTCGACTGTACCTGCTTTAAGACCAGCATCTGGGACGAAACTCTGTACAAAGCATGGTCAAGTATTGTTTACCAACTCATACCCAACGTCAACATTCTGGAACGAAACCTGCTTCACTTCGCCGAGATAATCGAAGCCGACGAGGTTCTCCTATTCGAACGCGCCACATTTCTAGTCATTTCCCACTGCCAACGCAAACCCCACCGTGACGTCCACAGATTCGAGAAAGTCAGTAACATCATCAAGCAGTTCAAGCTCAGCTGCACAAAGCTGGCAGCGCAGTTTCAGAGCATGGAGGTCCGCAACTCCAACTTTGCTGCTTACATGGACGTCTTCACACCCAATACTTACGTCATGGTTGTCTGTTCCGATTCAACTATCCGTAAGTCCTTCGTCAGTTTCCTGTTTAGCCACGTCACATCCTATCCGGCTATCCCATATATCTTCCAGCCCTGATTGAGTTGATTTATTTTTCCTGCAGCTTCCGCCGCAATGCTAATAAACATTCGTAATGCCAGGAAGCATTTCGAGAAGCTGGAGCATCTCGATCAAGCTCGAGCAATTTCAGCGATTACTTCCAATCGTTGAGAAGGTCCTACATGTGTTCCTTATTGCGAGGGTTCATTCCTGAGAACGACTCTTTTTTCAGGACGTCGGTCGAGTGAAGTCATTATTTTACGAAAATGGTGTTTTCTGCTCTTTCGATTATCTACGGGATAGATTCATTTCGGAAATCACGCTTCTCCAGTCTTGTAATTTATTCTGCCCATTTCTACTTTTTATCTTTTTTTATCACAATTTGTTTCCGTGCTTTGGAGGCTTCATCTAGTTAACAAACATATAACCACAATATCCGAGTAACAAACACCCATGAGCTGGTTTCATACCCGGGTAAGAGAAACAAGTCCGTCAGCGACAGTCAAGTCTGAGTTGGAAATAATAAAAAACACGAGATAAAAACAAGCAACTCCTTTGCGTCTCTGCCTCCTTTTAGTCAACGTTACTTCTTCTTGAGAATCGCGCTCAGCTGCAGCTTCTCCAGCTCCTTGTTTATGGAATCCAACCTGCTAATCTTTTCCAGTTGGTTCTTCTCCAGGACTTTGCCAGCAACCTGTTCTTTCTTCAAGGAGTTGATTTCTTGGATTTTCTGTCACAAAAACCGAAATGAGCGAATTAAGCAGAAGGCTGGTTCTTAAGCCAATTCACTTACTTTGTTGAGTTTGAGGATCTTCTTATCCTTTTCAGGATCGCCAGTCGACACGGTATGCTGGTTTTCATCCTCAGAGGTGAGTTCCGGTGAATGTGCTCTCTCCACCGGTTTGGGCTTCTTCTGGAGCTTCTCCGCGCTCTTGGATGGTTGTGGAGAAGGCGTAGCAGCGGGAGAGCTTGACTGTCCATTCTGGCCGTTCTGTCCCACGCTCCTCATGGAGGTACTTCTTGGAGTGTTACCTTGGGCTTGGTTAGAGCCGGTCCTTGGTCGATAAGGCTGATTGGCGTTGGAGCCAGTCCTCGGACGGTATACTTGGTTGGTGTTGGAGCCTGTACGAGGTCGGTAAGCTTGATCCGCATTTGAGCCTGTTCGTGGTCGATACGCGTCTGCGTTCGAGCCGGTGCGAGGTCGCGAGGAAGAGTCTCCTGACTGACCAGCACCTCCATCTGCCTCTCCCTGCAAAATCAAAAGACATCTCATTGAGTAACGTCAAACCAGTTACTCTGACGAGAACAAACGAATATCAGCGATAAAATTTATCTGTAAGGACTTCCCAAACCAACAAACGAAGCACACGCATCTTCGAGGAACCTACATACACCACGCCAGGTATTCAACCTAGCCCGTGTATATATAGACCAGTGACGTCTAGCATACGTCAGTTATTCAGAAACTTGCGTTCACTAGGCATGGTACTGGAAACGGCTCACGTGTATGCAGGTGAATGACAAGATAGTACATCTTGCTTTACCAAAGCGGCAAAGCCCATTTCTTACCTTTCCAGCTTCGCTCTTTGGCTTCTTCTTCTTCTTGGCTTTGCTCTTTGCATCTTCATCCACAGGCGCGTACCCAAAGGTCCCGGTCGACCTGGGTACAGACGAGGGCTCGTTATACAAGGCAGAAGCACCCTGGGCGGAAGCAGGGGCGTATCCTACAGGTCCACCAGGCCGGTTCCTCATCGACGGAGGCACGTAGGCAGCAGCTTTCTTCGGTTCGTTTACCACATAGTTGCTACCCAGTTCCTTCGAAGGATCCGGTGCTTTGTACGTACCAGGGGGAGCAGGACGCCAGCAGACTTGAAAGAGCTCGCCGCTATAGGACTGCTCTTGGAGAAGCTTACCCGTATAGTGCCACAGCGTATGCTTATTGCCCACCTGCAAAAGTTCCGAGATGAAGACCTCGCTCTCTTGAAAGTAAGGCCGCATTCGATCAAAGTTACCTTCAGTCTTGGTGACGTGGTGCCCATCAAGATGATGGCGCCATCCGGCGACCATTCGATGTGCGTCATGTACTCCGAGTCCCGACCACAGACCTTCTTTATGGCCACCATATCCCAGATTTCAAACACCCCTCGAATGTTCCCATGACCATACAGGATCATCAGGTTACCGAAAGGGTTGTACTGTAACCCGTTCCGGTACTGACTGTCGAACGTATGGACCAGGTCGCCCTTCTTGCTGAAGATGCACGTCTTGCCCGGCATGAAACCATAGATCACAACGAACGTATCACCTGAAAAAGCCGTTTCACGTCTGTCAACATATTCCCCAGTTTTTTCCGTCGCACATTTCAGAATGTCTTAAGAAAGATTGTAGCCTCAATCCTGTATTATAATTTCCGATTTATTAATACTGTAATCGGGAGCTCAACAAACAACCTCGACCAGATTGCTTTCCGAAGCGGCGCATGCTTTTAGTCTCATTAGCTGAAGCGCGCGCCACTCGAAAGAACAATCTTGTTCGATTTATCTGTCCAGTTCCCACCTTTATCATTACACTTCCTTCGAGTTTCGATACTTTTCATACCTTTGGGGCTCCACTCACAGGCGTGGACGGGACCTTCCTTGTCCAACCCGATGATTAGCGAGTCAGAGGACGTGTTCATCAGGAACAGCTGCGAGGAGCCGTAGTACGAGCGCTCGTCCATATCTTGCGAGGCTAAGAAAAGCACGTGAGTTCCCTGCGCGTTCCATTTGAAGATGACCTGGTCCTCCTTCACCACGCTTCGTGCGGCCAAGGCATCAGCTGGGTCGTCCATCTTTGGAAACTTGTACAGCCGGACGAAGCCAGGTGTACTCTTGTTCGGGTTGAAGACGATCAGATGGTACGGCTGCGACGCGGGAGAGATGGACAGTTCCCCTATCCTGGCCTTCGGTGAAATCTGCGGCTTGCCTAGTCAACGAAAAATTCGTTAGAACTATCACTCACAGTAAACTCTTTCCCCTTTCACCATAACAGAATGAGGCGCAGCTTACTGAAATTGCTGTGATCGAATAAGTAACTCTGATCTTTGCCCATCAAGAAGAGTAGATGTTCATCATGCGACCATCGAACTTTCCTACAAAGCCAAAATTATGTTAAACGTTGTTGGTGCGCCATGTCGAAAAACTATCAGTCTAAAATGTTACCAAGTTGTTTCCGACTGGGAGTAAACAGCTTTGACCGTCCGGTTCTTCAGATCGTACACGGTGCAGCTGTTATCCTCCTTCTTGGCGGGTGCGTCCCACAAGACCAGGTAACCTTCTTGGGGAGAGAACGCCGCGTCTCGAACCAAGACAGTCCCCGTACCCAAATCCAGAGTTTCCTTGTTGACCAAATCTGCCAGCTGAACACTACACATAACACGGAATACGTTCATGAGGTTAAATACATCAATAAAACAACTTGTGAGTTGTGAGGGGGTATTATGATAAGTATTTGATCAAGCTTACCCTGTTGGTGTGTGATACACCAAATAATTGCCTTGCGGACTGAAGACCATGAATCGACTGTCCATCTTCAACCTGCAACACGCATTAGTTTTAAACATGGTCCCTACTTCAGGGGGAATCCTGAGGAACCTACGAGGCAAAGAAATCCACAGGTTGGTTGGATGGTGGTCCATGGATGAGCTGGATCCCCTGCGTACCTCGCACTAACAAAACAATACAATGTCATGTAGTAAGTCATTCAACAGCCAGACCTTGATTGACAACTGCGCAATAAACACGAATTATTATCAACGAATCAAGCGAAGCCAGTACACCGGAGAACAAAACGAAAACAGTAGCTTCTTCTCAGATCGTCAACAGGAAAATTAACGCCTTCGGACAGCTAAATCGACCACGGTTCTCAAAGAGAGCAACAGGAATGCGAACAGCAGTTTCACGAGATGACGACCACCAAGCCACTTGCACTTACATGCTAGCATCAGTCCGGATGAGGTGGCACTGTCGGTCGTTTGTCCATCTATCTTCGTGGCGGCCATCGTGACGAATCAGCTTTGCAATGCGACGAAACGAAAACAGGAATGTGTCAGATAAGGCTTGTTCGTCTGGAGGAAACTCTGAATGGAACTTGAGAACTTGTCGAGATTGACGAGCTGCTCTTCTGCTGGAATGAAGGTTCTGCCTGTGCCAGACTGCCAGCTGACAGCTTGCTCTTTGAAGTGCGACAAGGACAAGTGACGTAGCGAGGCTGTACGGTACGAAGTATCTTCGACTCCGGTTCCGTCCGGAAAGCGAAGCGGAATGGCCACCTGCTCCCCGCTTGATGGAACTTTTATCAAAACGCTAAAACGTTTCCACTTCCGGTCGTTCCACAACCGCACTCGAGTTACTTCGGAGTTTGGAGCTGGCAATTATAAGCGCCGCAGTTTCTCGTGCTCCCGGGTCTGAGCATTCCTTTGGGACCTTTAAGCTAGCGACGACGCTGTCTTGTTCTTGTTCGTGGACGGATATCCAACCCGGTTCCGGATTTTTAGGGATCTCGGTAAGTTTCTTAATATTGATAGCTGATGTTGGGACATCATCTTCGGCAAATCTTCTGCCCATGATTATTGGTAGTCATACGTAGGCAGACGCCACTGACGATGTACCAAAGGCCTTCTTTTGCAGAGAAAGATGGTGTCCGTCACGCGAGAAAACATTGCCAACCTGTTCTCGGAGATCGAGGCGAACATCACCAAGTCAGCCTTTGTCTGTACGCCGCTTTAGTGCACCGAACGAACTACTGTGGCTTTACTTGATAGCTCTATTTCTGAATTTCGTCTAGGCATCGATACAGAGTTCTCCGGCCTGACTTTGGGTGGGTCGGACGTTAGAGAATCTCGATTTGATACCGCCAGCGATCGCTACGCCCGGTACAGAAAAAATATCATCGATGCGTCGTTGCTCCAACTCGGTACACATGAACTTGCGCTTGAATTCTATTTACCACAACACATGCCTTCAGCTGAATTGTAAACGGCACCCCTTCTACCTAGGTATCGCTTGCTTCATGAATGGGCCGCATGGGCCGATTGATGATGGCGGTGGCGACGCAGACCACGACCATCTGGATGACGATGAACCGTGAGTAAATAGTACGCACTTCCTCGTCTGAAGCAACAGTGCTGACCGTGCTTTTCCTTGCAGCTCATACCGCGTTGTCTGCTACAACATACTTCTAGCACCGGCTGACCTTGGTTTGGTGGCGTTCCGTCCAAGGGTTTTGATGGCGGAATGGCCTGCGATGAGGTTCTTGTCGTCGCATGGATTCGACCTGAACCAGGTTTGCTCTTGCTAAATCAATCCCACCATCTAGCACACGTGTACTTGATGTTTCACTGAGCTGAGCCTGTAGGTGGTAAAAAACGGAGTATCATGTCTACGAATAGCTGACGTCCAGCGATTAGCCAAGTTCCTGAGTCCAGGTCTTTGTTCACTGAAAGAAACCGAATTGTAAGGCAGTCTATTTGGTGATGTCAGTATCATATACTAGTATATGGTTTGTATGGTTCGTTATAGTGATTCGGATGCCATAAGAACAGCTGATCGTGAACTCCAGGAAATAAGGGACATTGTGGAGAAGAGCGACCAGACTCATGATCAGTGGGACTTCGACAGTCTCAAAAGTAACGAGTGTCCGAAACTGCATTCAATGAACCGTGGCAAGCTAAAAGCATCTTTTTGGCAGGTGCGCCTTTGGCTTTGCACTGGATGGTTCGTGAAGAGTTCCCTTATATGTGGACCCGCCCTAACGCCTGGAATTCTGTAGGTAAAGACTATAAAAAGCTTCTTCGTTCCGCAATTAGCTGTCTTGTGAGATTATGTGCCTCGCTTTTTAGCTACAAGCAGAATACGTTCACGGTGAACGCATCAAGCTGGAAAAGTCAGATCGTACTCTTGAAACGTGGTAGGACCACTTTTGTGCTTCGCATACTGTGGATCATGCTTCCGTAAATAAAAAAAGCCTCCATCAGACCACTTTCCTGCCCTGTAGGACAGTGAAGGAAGCTGCGTACGCTGGTCGTATCTTCACCACCCTGGTGGAACAGCGAAAGGTAAGTGGTATGTTGCGCTGTACAAAGGCCAGAAGTTTGCTGTTTCTGTGTTTCTTACGGAAAACCACTCGACTATGTTTGTAAAGGTTATCGTGGGATACCAAATCATCCAGGACATTCTTTTCCTCATCGACGCGTTTTACAGCCCACTGCCCGAAGACTATAAGGACGTGAAACTACTCCTTCAAGATCTCTTCCCGAATTTATACGACGCAAAAGTTATCACTCAAGCTCTTTCACGCAACGAGGTACCGTCATCCCCTTCCGTGATACCTTTTGTAAGTGTGTAATAGCATGAAGATTTTTCAGGCTATCAATTTCGTATACCATTTCGATGCTCCTGGTCTGCAAGAAACCTTCAAGAACCTAACTAGCGAAGAGTACGTAAGTCTTGCTTTTGAACATGAAGAAATCTGCGAAAAGTAAAAATTCTTTGCTGAAGGCAAGCTGGAATGTTCAAATATGCACCGCAACTTCAACATGATATCCGTCACACGTTTTACGGTAAGCGGGAAATTTAAATCACACCGTTGTAACTTAGCTTCTCTCTGTTCAAAGTCTGCACTGATTTTGGAATTCTTATAGGCTGGGAAGATCACTCACACGAAGCTGCTTACGATGCTTTCATGACGGGAACTGGTAAGATTCTCTCAAATTCCGCTTTAATAATAGAGAATTGAATATAGCTGAATATTCGGAATATTCCGAGCTCACGGCGTTTCTTGTTTTTTCAGTGTTCATCGACTGTATCTTCGCCATCAACGCTGACATTACTGCCACGGAGAAGCTCAAGCTTGTCCAAAAGCCAGTGGAAAACCCGGAGAAGCGAGCTCCATTCCAGAAAGATGGCTCTCAGACCTGCCACGCCCTTCCGCCTGCAGTCCTCCGACAGTTACCGTCCGATGTCAAAGCGGTGACACCGTATCGAGGCATCCTCATGCTTCACATGGCTGCGGACAAACACATCGTAAGAAGATTAAAGGGCAAGATTCATGATGTTCGTTGGTTAACGCGCGTTTTCCGTAGAACACTCTGGGCGACGACTCTCAGGCAGAACGAAGCAAGTCGTGCGTCCTTCTGTCGACTGCACCGAACACGCCCATTCTGGCCAGCAACGAAGTAAGCTTGGATCACGGCACATATTTTTTGAGGATTGCGAATACCTCTAGAAGTGAAGTTTACGTGTCATCAACAGGCATTGATGGCGTACCTGGAGAGCTGTGTCCATGAAGTCCGTAGACTGTCGGATCGAGAGGTTATGGTAGCGTGCGCCGGTCTAGACAGGTAAGTTGCCCGCTCTTTGACCAACGTTTTGGAGGTATGATAACGAGTTCTGTTTCTGAGCTACCATGTGTTTCCAGAGCGCGAGGATTTGCCGATCATTGCCGCAGGACGTTCAAAGTGGATGCCGTTATTGTGAACTCCCAAGACCATCGTCACAAGTCATCGCAAAAGACGGGCAAGCCGGATGCGAAGTTACCGGTCGTCATATGCGGGTAGGTCATCATCGTAAGACATCCGAGTTACCATATGACCATATCAAATATCAATAGCAAGATGGACGGAAGTGTCTTTTCGATTTCAGGGCTGTGTTTACTGCAGTATTAGGCTACGTTTGTCAGAAGATTGCTCTGAACCGGTAATCAGCCGGAGTGCTGTGCTGATCCAGGTGTTCAGTTTCTCAAGAAATTACCAAAGGCAGTGCAATGGCTCTTACCAAGCTTTTACTACCACCTTTTGCTCTTTATTGTCTTATCGCGCATACATGGTTGTGGTCTTCCGACATTGTCACGTTTTCGGGATGACCTTATGAAGAAATTTTGTACCGTGAAACACAATATGGTTCATTTCTACGAACAAAAAAATGTCGAACATGCCGTGCAGTCCGCGTAAAGGAGACATCGGTACTGGTGATAGCCAAAACCGTAGTTGGCTTGGCGTTCTCGACGGTAACGCTCTAGCCTGCACTGGTGAAGCCTCTCACACAACTCCATGTTACGGTCGAGCATCCAGCGACACTTTGCCATGAAGTCTCTGTGAAACACGTATTCCTTTACCATGAATTCGTTCCAGTTCTTGTAGAAGTTCAGGGATTGCGGAGCGTACTTTGAGGACCCCGATGGTCCTCTGTTTGTCACGACCTTCACATACTGCTTTCAAAAGGTCGAACCGGCAAACGGGCAAAGGCTGATGGATCGTTGAATCTGGTTAGGCGAGAACAAAGTCTCGTTGGCGAGAGATGCAAAATATACAATCCCAGCTTGCTCGCTTGTACTAACCCAAAGCAGCTGATGAGACATTTACGCCGACTAGTGGTCACTTCTTTGTCCAAGTTGGTTAGACCAGCGACCACCAGAACGAGAGGACCTCTGGTCAGCGGTTCATGAAAGCTCATATACAGTGTACCTCATAAGACCCTAGACTTCCGCCTTAGTTCCTGCTTCTCGACTATGTGGAGGAACTATCTGAAGAAAGATTACCAGATAAAGATCCTCCATACCAGCAGATACCGTGAAAACATCGAGAACTCTAACCACTACACCACCGCTCCAGTCTACATTACCAATTTCTTGCTCGAGACGATGAAGTGGTCCTTTTGCAGGGAAAACCGATCGCAAAAGGATACATCTGAAACATCGATGAAATACATCTGAAAAATGGATGTCGAGTAGAAGAAATAACTGAATTTCGTCAAGTAAAGCAACGTGAACTTCGATCAACTCAAAGAGATTCAAAAACGCCTAAGCGTAACTGCGGTTGCATAAAAGGAATTTTAATTCGTCGGGAAATCTTTGATTTCGGACAACAACGCTTCCAGACCCTCAGCATCGTCAATGCCATCCTCGTCATCGTCATCCGTCTCGTCTCTCTTCAACTCGCTGACATCTACAGGCAGAACATTAGCCATACACCCACCATCAATTTTTGCCTCATGAAGTTCTCCACCGGCAACTCTTTCTTCGGTCGGCGATCCATCTTTCTTCTTAGCCACAGGTCCTTCCGGCTCTTTCGGTGTGTCTGGATCCTTTCTTTTGACACCAGCAGAGTCGGGCCGAGCGGAGGCACCTGAAACTGTCCCAATATTCAAATTAGTATATTCGTCACTTGGAGAAGCCATCTTTGTCGAGGTTGGCAAACTCATTCTCCAAGTGGCGCATTTGTCGAAGTTAATGGCCCAGAGCGTGCGCCACTGGTAAAAACAATCTTGTCGAGTTTGCTCGTGTGTGTCTCGTTGCATACTTAAGGAAAGACAATCTTACCGATCGGCTGAGGCAACTTTTCACCTGCCGAAACTGCGGCTGCTTGCACAGTGACAGACGGCTGAGTTTCGTCTTTCATCTCCACATCGCCGCCCTCTTCATCGTCCCTTTCAGCGTCGGTGTAGTCGTCCGAATCATGCTCATCATCTGAGTGCGATGGATCAGGACCGCGATCGTTGGGTCCTCTGCGTGCGACTTGTACACCTTGTCGGATCAGCCGCTCTTCAAACTTCTCGACCACCTCCAGAGTCGCCGCGTGCAGATTCGTCCTGGTGTTTCGCTTCAGCTTCTTGAGCAGCTCCGGATCTTTCGGCAGTCTTGGGTTATGCAAGGACTGCATATCGGTATTGCCCAAGGTGTACTTCGGCACGACCAATCGATTGTACACCAAGGCACGAAAGTACTTGATATCCTCCATCCTGTGAAATACAAGCCATAACCAAATGGCCAAGCTACTTCTGCCTTTTCCCCTACCAAAACGCCTGTCAAATTGATGTCGAGCACGGACCTATCACATGTTGTCGTACAAAAAGGCAAGACTGGCATCAGCGCTAAAGGGGGCCTATGCAAACAAACTCGACTAGATCGTTTCCCAAATGACGCACACTGTCAGGCAAAAATACTGTAAAGGTGCGCCAGTTGGAAAACAATCTCGCCGAGATTGCAATAGCACTTCAAAAGTGGAATCGATGTCGCACGTAGAAGACCAAAACACGAAACTTCAGTCGGTATTTGGAATGACGTACAGCATTTGGAAGACGTCGTCAGCACGAATGGGGCGTCCATGGACTCGATGAGGGATGGTACTGCCGTTCAGCCTGCTCCGCGCCAGAACCTTGATCAGTCTTCGGACACTCTGCAGTTTCAAGTCCGTGAAGTCACCGATGGGAGAGTCTTCCAGGTTCTTGGCCACCTCCACGTCCAGAGATCCCCCAAACTCTGGGCGAATCATCCTAAGAACCCAAATGGTCACGAACTTGTCCAGCATGCCGTTGCCACTTCCGCTGAACTTGAAGGTCAGTATTTCCTTGTCGTAGTCCTCATCCTTCACCTTACAAATCTTGCAAATCGCCTCGGCACAGTCCGCAACGAGGTTTCTAGCCTCATTAAGCTTCTTCAGGAAGAATTTGTATTCCTCGTCACTGATGTTGGATGGCAGGACGTACTCGTCGAGGTTACGAAGACGTTGCTGGTACTCTTTCAGCATCACCTTAAGCTTCTGGAGGTACCTGCAATTTGATGCTTCAGTACGTATTCCGCAATTATGAAGCTCGCAAAACGAACTCGACCAGCTCGTCTTTCCAAGTGGCGCACTCTTCCAGCCAATGCCGTCGAGGATGTGAGCCACTTGGGAAAACGCTCGGGTCGCGCTTGTTTGCCGAGCTTGCCGAGAAGGCTACCTGTTAAGACGAAAGTATTCATACAGCAGCAGGTCACAAAGAAATTACCTTAGTTCATCTGGCGTCAGTTTCGCGATGTTGGCTAACGGAATGCCGTCTTCGTCCACAGGTTCTTCCTCCGTCTCGTCATCATCATCTTGGGCATCTCCATCATCTTCGTCCTCCTCGTACCCGTTCTCATCGTTCCCATCTCCCGCCACCTCTTTCGCATTACCGGCCTGCTGCTGTCCACTGTTCGGTCGGGAACCGGAAGGACCGGGCTGCTTGTCGCTGTGTTTGGCCACTTTAGGTTTGGCTTCGTCACTTGGGCCACCTGTGGGAAGAATCTCATGCCCAACTGAATTAACCCCCATGGTTAACTTTTAGATTTCGCCAAAGGCACCATGGAAGGGTATACTGGTAGCCATAGTTGTAACCTATATGGGAAAGGAGGAAATAAAGTACTTTTGGCCGGCGTTTGAACGACTGGCGTTTGAGGTGTCTCCTCCTTCTCGTCAGTTGACAGTCCATCTCCCCTGGCTTCTGGCACATTCGTCGTAGTATTCGAGATGCTGGCCTTCTCGACGCCCGAGGTAACGGTGGCAAGGTCCATAGCTACGGTAAAAAGACAGTTGATAACAAACAGAAGAGCAAGTTTTCGATGGAACAGAACACGTACGCTCAGATGCTTTTGACGGTAAGAGAACATCCGGTTGTGGTCCGTTAACAGCTTCAGTCATTTCCACGTCCTGCCCCTCTGTCCTCAAACTAACTTGTGAAACGTCAGGCTGAGCAGAAACGGGCGACTTCTCCTTCTCGACAGCTGTAGGGATACAGTTCTTCAAAGTCGATGGCTTGTTGTCTGACTTAGGTGGCGCAGGTAGTTCCATGATATCGTCGTCGTCATCGTCATTTCTGGGAATCTTCTTACAAGTCTTCTTAGGAGTTTCGCACTCTTCGCCGTCAGAGTCAAGTGTAATGACGTCCTGTTCGGAAAGAACGCACTTCTGTGAAGTTACTTTGTCCGACGGTGATACTTTCCTCTTAGCCGCCGAACTGTGACAACAAGCATAAGCTTGAGCTTATCATTACCCACTTCATACTTAAGATAACTAGAACAGTTACCTAGACGAAGTCGACACAGCAGCTGACGATGGAGCGGACGGGCTGTGAGCGCTTTGGCCTCCGGAAGACCTGACACCTCCACCATCCTTAGGCGCAACTGGAGTTTTCATCCTGGCAGCACTGACGAGAACGGCTGACGTCCCTCGCGATAGGCTTCTGATCTCTGGAGGGTTCCTGTAAGGATATCCGGATGTGATTATCTGAAAAGAGCAGAAAACTGAGAAAAGGTGCTGGAGGAAATGGAAAGAATGGGAAATAGAATTTTCTTTGAAGGAAAGAAAATGAAATTGTGCCGTTTCCGCTCCCTCCTGCGCTTGATTGACGATTGATCGGAAAAGCTGGTCGATTGTCAATCAGCTGTTTACCAGCGCTCTACGAGCGGGATCGCAAACTCTGCATTTAAGTTTATCGAGCCTTAATTAAATTATTCTGGTTTGGTTTAAGTGGTCTGCTCAAGTAAGGTTTCTTGCGTGTTCCCTAAGTTATACTATCGACTATCGGGACCAGCAGGAGCTACCGAAGCAGGAGGTCTCAGCGGAAAACGGCTCTGGGACGAACCATGCTGCGGACGGTTTCGTCGCGACTGACACACGTACGCCTAGTTCCATCATGCAGCGGGTGTGCTGTGCCATCTAGAGCGAAGTCAGACCAAATCATCTCCAAAGTCAGCCCTGATGCCTCGACAGAAATTGCCACTATCGATGAAATGAAGGACGATGACAAGATAAACCTGCAACTGAACAAAGGCGCAGACGAGCTGCTGGAAGACGTGAAGACACACACTGGACAGGTATAGACGACTGTATATAAATTATATAGGCGCACTCTAATTAACACTGTTCATGTTTTCTTCCATGTTTGAAGAAATGGGATTCTGAGGATTACAGAATGCTTCGTTACGTCAAGTTTCCCAAGCTTGTGAATGCCAGACCAGCCATCCAGCTAATAGCGGAAGTGCCACCAGTAGCTGTTCAAGGATCGAGGACCTTCTGTGATGGTGGGGGAGGCCCTCTGGGCCACCCTAAAGTCTTCATTAATGTGGTTCGTGCTGTCTTTCTTGTCGTCTCGTAATTCATTGGTCAGCGAATGTACGATTTCTTTTTCTTGTAGGATAAACCAGGAAACCATGCGTGCGGCTACTGTGGCATCCGTTTTTTCAAAGACGAGCACCACGAACACGAAATCACTACGCTTTGAAAGGCAATCCGCTGCAGTTTATTCATGCTTTCAGCGTTTGTCCCACAGTCCCCAGAGGATTATTGGAAGGTTGAGTCAAGGTTCGCTTCTCGATTGTGACGTGTTGTGTATAAACCTACTGAAGGTGCGCGTTTAATAGTTCTAAGACAGTGAGTAACGACTTCTAGAATCTAGATTAGTATTGGGACTGATAGTCTACCAGTTCTTCTACTTCCTCGTTGTCGAAACCGATGTCCAAGTCAAGCGGAAGTCAAAACGGTCCCAGCAACGGAACTTTGTACTCGAAATGTCTGGTTTGCAGTACTTCCATATAAAGAAACAGTGATCCGTGTACATCGGACTATAACCAGATTACGGAATCAAAATGTTATGAGCGTAACAGTCTATGAAATCATGAAATATTCGTCGTATAATACTGGTTTTCCAAATTCAGACACTTCCCTTATCCTGAATGAAAGGATGCGACAGTGCATCGTTGAGAGAAATTCTCTTTACCGGGTCTAAACAAAGCATCTTGTCTAACAGATCGCGTAACTGATTTACTTTCTTGAACTGGTCCTCCGGAAGGTGCTGTGAACCAATCAGTTCTCGGAGAAGATCCACTGTCGGCTGAATGTTACTGACAACGCGAACTTTCTCCTGCAGACGCAACACAACTTGAAAATCTGAGAACTGGTATGAACAGCGAAAACATCGCCTCGTACCTTTTGCGTTACGACGTCAAGTTCGCTGTACAGAAAGTTCCCGTTGATATCGAAGTGCTGATCTTTCAAGGTCCCTTTCCTGATGACGCGATTTGGTACTTTGCCCTTCACGTCCATCATGAGCTTCAGCATCTGGTTGTTGCTCTTGCCGGGAAAAAGTATTCTTCCGGTGTACAGCTCGAAAATGGACGTTGCTGTACTCCACAGGTCGATGTTGAAGTCATAAGGACATCCCAGAACTACAAGAAATTACTCTGTTAAAAGGCCATATGCCGCTGACTGGAAGTGATATACTGAACTTACTGATTTCAGGAGCGCGGTAGAAGCGACTGACCAAGTACGGTGTGATGTCGCATTCGTGAGAGTACGATGCCGAGCCGTAATCTCCCAGCTTCACCATCAACTTCGTTTCGTTCACGAGGATGTTGTCAGGCTTGATATCGGCATGCATAATGTTGCAGCGTTTCAGCATCTTGAGCGCCAGAATCAGCTGCTGACTGTAAGACCTCACTGCTTTGATGTGAAGTCCTACGTTACGGCCGAACTTTTTCAGCACCTCGCGCAGATTCATACTACAACATAAAAGTCTGGGTGTGAACACTCATACCAGACGACTTGAAAAGAAACTCGGATGAATGGATCACCAACGTCTCAATTACCTCATCGCTTCGCATACCAAGCACAGATGCTTCTTGTGGAAGAAGCTGCGGTGCAGCCGCATGATGTGGAACTTGTCTTCGCGATCGGTGTCGTTCAGTTTCCGCAGGAACTCCAGCTCACGAAGACCCGTCTTATGCCTGCAAGAAAATTTAGCAGCGTGTATAAGCAACAGCTCAAACCGGTGTCGCCAAAAGGATCGATCGTAAACACTTACATGATTTCGTTATTGCGGATAATCTTAATGGCGACTTGCTCATCCTTGTCCCTCCCTCGAGCCAAGTCACGGGCCCGCACCACGTTACTGAAGACACCCTGGCCAGTATACCCAAAGACCTGATATCTTCCGTCGAGTATTTCACCAACCCGGACACCTATCAACAGAAAAACATTTAACAAAGCTCGATTGGCCAGAGGCTATTAACAGGAACACTTACGGTAATATCCTTCAGCATCGTCCCAGTTATCGGCCAAGGCAGAACTATCCGCATTCCCTTCCGCGCCATTCGCCGTCGCCGCCGCGGAATTCTACAAGAAAGGAAACGATAAGAGCTGTGGTCAATGTCACATTTCTTAGGATGTATCACCTGATAGTCATCTCCGAACATGTCAACATCAGCAAAGATGTCCACGTTCCTTTCCGGTTTCGGTTGTGGCATGGCACCCGGTGGCAGTCCTTGCGTCATGAGTAGTCCTATCCTCTTTGTCCATTCGGGGTCTTTGTCCATCCTGGCGGCCATCTCCTGATCTTGCTCTGCCCGTCCACCGGGCCCTGGCTGGTCCACCAGCTTCAGCTTATCTTTCAGCCCTGCCTCAAAGTCCTCATCGCCATCTAGCTCAAAGGCATCTAGCGAATCCACAACACTACTACGCGACGACGGTGAAGGCTCACGAGAAACGGAAACCAGCAAACGAATAACCTGGGACTGGAGTTTAACGGGACTGTTGTGTGGAATGGCAGGGATGGGCTTCTTCTCGTCAACCGGAAGTGATTCTGGCTGGTCTTTCTTCAGCTTGGCTAGCAGCTGTTCGCGTTGCTTTCGTCGACGTTCGATGATGGCTTCCTCGTCCTCTTCATCTTTCAACTCCAACCTAGAAGAAATTCTCCTGTTATACCACACCCGAACTGTAAACTAGTCTGAACGACTTTAAAGCTACACGTACTGCACGCAATCATACTGTCGCGAACCTGCATACCCCATACCGCATATACATCACGACACAAAGGTATTCAGGTCGCCGCATACTACTTTACTAGAGTACGAGAAATGCAAGGCTTACTCTTCATCTGTCTTCCTCGAGCTTCTCTTCTTCGAATCATCCTTGCTGTCACTTTTGCCGTTTCTGGTATCATCCTTCCGCTCCGACGACGTCTTCGAGGATTCTTTCTTCCCATCTGTGTATCGTCTTGAGAAATCTTTGCTGGCTTCGCCATTGCGATTGCGCTCGAAGTTGCTGGAAGCTTTAGATTTCTTAGCATCATCCCGTTCTCTGGACGTGCGTTCACGGCTCCGCTTGCGAGGCCGACCATTCCAAACACGATCATCACGGTCCCTATTTGTGGAATGGGAGGAAAGACGGTGTGAGTTATTATCATGACTAGTTGACTGATGCTGCTGTTTACGAACAGTGCTAGAACTGGGCGATCTGCCTCGTTCAGTGCGCGCTGGACTCCGACGGTGCGAGCCTTCCCGATCAGTCTTCGATCTGGAAGAGCTAAAACGGTACAAAAAGAACAACGAGGTTAACAAATCGCACAATCACTCGTACGCACGAACAGGTAATCGAAAAACACTTACCTCGAAGTCATATCCTTCCCGTATCCCTCCCTGGAGGCTCGTACCCTCGCAGACATAATTTGTTATGCTAGAACAGCAAGACTACTGCTTGAATCTTGTACTTTAAGAGTCACCCAACGCTATAACAGTACTCTTTTTCCAAAGCACAAACCGTAGATAGGAGATCAAGCGCAAACTGATGTAATGAGCCCCGACGACTTCAATGCGCACGAACTCAACAGTCTTCCCTTTGTCAGACTAATTTCTTAGCCAACTTCAAGAGGAAGAAACGACTAGTGATGTGGAACAGATGGGAAGAAGTTTATCTCGAGAGTCGTGAAAAGCAACGCAAAAGAAAAATTATAAAATGGAAAATTTCTTTCGCACATGCTATGCTGGATTACATGAAGTACCTTCTTGCCGCCAGCAGCGCACCCTGGCACCTCACTAAAATCGGGAACCACTGCTAGCCTAGTAACCAGCCGCACGGTGGCGCGGATGTCTAAATCCACTTATTCATTCACCGCATTGAACCATTGGTAATTTGTCGCATGTTTGATCGAAAAGCAATAAATAGAAACTCAGGCCAGCACAGGGGCACGCTTCTTGCCGTCAGTATGGTTTCTGTTGTAGAGGTCATACTGATGTAAGAATGGCCTACTTATGCTTAGTCGCGGGACATGACTGTAACAACCTCTTGAAAGTTTCGCGCAGTTACGAGACCGGCTCATGGAAAACTTTCCGGGCGAAGAGACGATAGACGGATAAAGTCGGATAAACTCTCTAGTTACCCCGGGCGATATTTTCTGGGACTATACAGTACAGCACTGCGCGAAACCATAGTGCCTAGTGCGTGCTGTGGCCTCGGGGGAACCCGGGGGGTCTCAGCATAGTCTTTACTCAATCCTCGATTCCTCATGCTCCCAAGGCCCAAGTAGACTTGCTGAAAATTCTCAGTTTTTGGCGAATGAAGGAACAGGTGTCGAGCGCAGGTGTGCAGTGAGCATCAGAACATGACGACACGCGTCTAAAAACAGCGGTTCCGTCACCGTTTGACTTGATTAGATGCACTCGAACGCTGCACAACTACAAGACTGCTTGGTTGACGAAAATTTGCACTGCGTGCATTCGGCCGGTAAAGAGGCTGAACAAAGTAGTCGAATTGAGCCAATCGCAGATCTATTCAGGAAATGGAGAATTTCCAGCAACTCCAGGCCCAAGCCTCCTCAATCCTCACTTCACACACCTGTTACTGCCCTTCACCGAGGTAGGTTGCAATCCAAGACTCTGTTGTGGTTTGTGTTATCGTTTGGTTTGTTTTGCTTACAGGTATTTCCGTAGGCATGGCGCCAACAATGCCTTTCCGCCCGCGCTGTCCAAACCCTGGTGAGCGACGGGTATCGGAGGAAGCTGGACGCTCGAAGCGTCGACCTAGTCATGACCGGAAACGGGCAGGCACCACCGCGCGCGATGGCAGCGAGTCACCGTCGTTTGGCTTACCGATATCCAGGACCGAGCGGAAACGCGCTAGGAGAGAGAAGAACCACGCTGTAGTCACCAAGCTCGACATTAAGGAGGATCTCGACGAAGTAAGCAGCTCAGAAGGGGAATACGGAAGTGACTTGGACCTGGATAAACCACTGTACTTTGTGGGAGAATACGCTGGTAATCGTGCCAGACTCGTGGAGGAAATGTTCTCGAGCCTAAAGAAAGATACGATTGAACGGATGATTCCTCCTATCCTTCGCTGCTATTCGCTGAGGGAACTAGAGGACAAATGCGTGTACGAACTCGACGGAATGTCCAAGAGAAGAATTCGAGCAGTTCTTAATGGACAAGATATGCAGTCATCCTCGGGAACGGAAGACTCGGAAGAAGACGAAGCGCGCCTTCGGCAGAAGAAACAACCAGCTGTAAGATTGATTGAAAAGAAGTAACATGAGGCAGTAAGAAGGATTCAGCCACCCATGAAATGTCGTTATTCGGCGGGGTGGCCGACACATATTCTTGTCCGAGAGTGGAACAGATGATTGAATCGAGTTTGGTGCTTTTCAGAGGGACGATTATCCGTCAGACGATGACTCGATCCCTTCTTCGCGAACAACTCCGTCTCCTGAACCTTCGAAACGACGTGCTCCTATGGAAGAGAATAAAGTTCAGACTGATGTCTGCGTGGACGGTGTGGACCCATCCGAGATGGAACTGGTGGAACTGGAGCTTCGCGCACAGGCACTGCGGGCCATGATGAGCAAGTTGAACGCCGGCGATTCACCCGAAGCCGATGAGGACCTGAATAATGAAAGTTCCTTCGCTCTGGAAGACGGAGAAATCGATGAAGGCCTCGACGAAGGTCATTTCGCCCTTGAACAGATTCTTGATCAAGAGTGGAATACCCGCACGCCTTCTTCTCATCCTCGGTCTACGAAAGACGGCGACGAATTACCCGAAGAGCAGTTAGTGGATGATATACAGCTGGAAGACGAAGTCCCTGAGTCTACCAGTAGGAAGGAAGTTGACAAGGATGTGTTTGAGATTCATGTTGATGAAGACGAGCTAGCGGACTTTCTCTAGTTCTCCCTACCGTTCGAAGATGCTTCGTGATAGGCATACTGCGCATTTCATCAATAGAAATTCACAACGAAATATACTTAAATTCCCAATCACAGTGCAAGGTCAGTTTTACGAGTTTTACGAGCGATCCTCGCCAACAGTAGACGAAGGGCTACTGCCATTTAGAAGTTGACGCGAGAACGGTAAGTGGCAGGTGAAAAAAAACAAAAACTCTGATCACGGTGGGATTTGAACCCACGCCTCCGAAGAGACTGGAGCCTTAATCCAGCGCCTTAGACCACTCGGCCACATGATCTTTCCATACTACTCTAGGAAAAGTTAGCGCTATTAGGCTAATGCGGCTGTAAAGCCCTGCTTGATTGTTGTTGCGCAGGGGCCGAAAAGCCACTCAGATCATCTTTCAATTTTCGAACTTCGGATCGGAAGATGTCTTGCTTTCGCTCTCCGTGATGTAGTTTTACTTGCCTTCTTCCTGGTGTAGTTTTCAAGGCCAAGAGAAGAGCCCATCTGGAAGCATCGCTTTGGCGAAAAGCTGAAACTGTGCAGGTGGAAGAGCATCCGCAGTTGATCTGCCGTCTCACCTACTGTATTGTGATCTTCGCCCTCCCCCTCATCATGCTACGCGCCGCAAACAAGCTCCATCTTTCCACAGTAAGCACGTTCGCCTCTGTTAAGGTGTGTACGTCGTACTAAGATTTCTTCTATGGTTGCAGCTTGCGGAGAGTCAGGGTATAGTCGCTCAGCAGCCATCCGTTGGTTCAAAGAAGCTCATCCACACGAGTCGATCACGGTTACGGGAGTACGACTATAACGCGGAACAGAAGTCTGGGTGAGATATTTCCCACGATGTAGTGTGGCGTGGATGGCACCGACAGTCGTTATTGCGCATTTTAGATCGGCAGGCGGGAAGATCATCAAGTTTGTGGGATTGGGCACAGTGGCCGTGGCAGCTCCATTAGGCTATGCGATGTACGATCCAGAGTTCAGGAAAACTCTCCAGCATCAGCTCCCTTTTACCAAACCCATCTTGGACGGCCTGTTGAAAGCAACATCTCCGTCTCATACACCTGCACGTACATCAGGCCCACCGCAAGCCATCACGAAACCTTCACCGACTATCGATACATCCAAGCCGATTTCCTTTACGCCCTCCAAGCCTGTAGTTAGCGACAAGAAGCCTCTGGAAGTAAAGCCTACGAGTACTCCTGAAGCTCGAACACCATCTCCCGTTCCTACCATCTTTGGAAGCACCGCGGATAAAGTCACCACTGACAAAACACCTTTAGGTAAGGTCTTGCTTGAGCAAAGTCTTATTTGCATCGTAAGGAATTCGTCCTGAATCCTGGTCGCTTTAAACGAACCGATATGCCAAAGTACGATGGAAGCTTTTAGACTGCAAGATTTTTCGTGAATATCGTTATGGTATCATTCTGTGTTTCAGCTTCGGAAAAGAAACCAGTTTTACCTTCTGAGTTAGACGGAAACAAAGCCGGAAGTGACAAGAAAAAGTCTTCTGGCTCGTCAAGCGGAAGTGGCTTTGGGACAGGTCTCGGGACAGCGCTTGCTCCCGCTCCTGCGCCGGTCAACCAGACTTCTTCCACCACAACATCGGACCTATTCAGCAGAGGTGACGATAAGGAACTGCGGCAAGATGTTGTTGCAGCCAAGGCAAAGATCGCCGGGTTGGAAACCAAAGTGCAAACATTAGAGGTATCATCTGAAGCTTAAGTGATCGTTCCAAATTTTCTTACTGCAGTTGCTTACTAATTGTGCTGTTCGCAGAAAGCTGCGCAGGAAGTCTTGGAAAAAGCGAAACGCATGCAGCTTTACGACCTGGCGGTTTTTTTGGATGGTCGGGAGCTAACACCGGACGAGGAAAAATTGGTCGAAGCCGCCGTAGCCAGTGCTAAAGATCATCTGGACGCTGCTTTTGATACTTATGTAAGCGATTACATTTACTGAAACTTCTTTTCGTGGACACGCAGATTTGTGGCTGCTATGAGTGCTTTTGGTAATTATGGGGTTTTCTGATTAAATTTACAGATTGAGGAATTGGAGGAAGAGCATGAATGGGATGTCCAGCAACAGTTGAAACGACAGATCGCCGCACACGCCGGTGCCGTCGGTGATGCTCTAAAACAGCAAGAGCAGGAACTTGAGAAGCTTTTTCAGACAAGACTTGAAAGAAGGCTGGAAGAGGAAAGACAGCGATTTAACTTGCAAGTAGCCAGCGCGCTTGGACGCGTAAAGGGAATCGAAGATGCCATCGCAAGTGAGTGTCCAATTCGTGTTTTCCTGAAGTTTCTTCGGTTTTGAAATGATCGTGTTACTTTTAGGTCGAGCAAAGGCAGACAAACTGAGTCAGAAAGCCCAATACCTCTGGCATACCTCGCACGCCTTGTACGATGCCGTGAAACATGGCGAGAAAGGTACACAGACCACAGGAGAAAAGCTAGTTCCGCTGTCGCGTTTTGTCACTTTGGCGAAAGTCTTTAGCGACTCACACCCCTTCGTCCTCAGCATTTTACGGGTAAGAAACCAAGATTGCTAATTCTTTCTGTCCTAGCCAAGCTCTTTTCGATTTCGATTTTGCTTCCGATCGTTACTAGAATGAGTCTCGCTGATCTACATTCCTGGTCTCTTTTTCGCTATTTAGGCTGTGCCGGAAGAAGCTTTGGTGCGAGGTGTCTACAGCGAAGACACCTTACGTGCTCGGTTTGAAAATGTGCGGAACGCAGCTCGTCGAGTGGCACTAGTAGACGACCATAACGCCAGCATGTTCCGCTACTTTCTTTCATACATACAGTCGGTTCTAGTCCGCGACAGGCATTACGCGCTGAACGATGTTTCACAAGTCGATCTCGACGGGCTGGACACCTTCAGAATACTTGCTACTGCCCACCGGCTAGTGCAGGAAGGCGACCTGGAAACCGCCGTTAGGTTCGTCGGACAACTCCAGGGCGAACCGAGAAGAGTAGCGCAAGACTGGTTAAAAGAAACGAGATTGTATCTGGAGACTCAGCAAATTTCTAGATTGTTACTGGCGCATGCTTCGTCGGTTGGGCTTGCGAATGTACCAGTCGAAGTGTCGAAAAATAAGTGAACGCGTTTTTAATTATTCAGTTTGCTTTGTGAAATTCTAGTAAGGTGACTCTGCTCCCTAACTTGTTACTTGTCGTCTTCATCAACGCGGTTGGAGAATTGGTCGCTTCCAGATTATCCGGAGACTGGATAGTTCGAAAATGAGTGAAAATTTTGAAGAACTATAATTATTACGGTCATTTCTTTCCCCACGTAATAAACTGTAAGAAAATGGTTCTTCTTTCGTTCGGACTACAGTACAGATTTACAAGTACATGTCGGCTCTCTTTTCCATCAGGACATGAGCTTGAACACTCTTCTCCCAAAATTCAGGCGCTACGAAAAACACCAAAGGGTGGATACAGGAATTAGGAGTATGCGGGATGAGCGACAACCGGAAGTGAAACAGTCATAAAAGGACTCACCATTAAGAACATCCTCGAAATCGATAGTTTCGTCCTTCCCATTAAGGACTTCCAAATGGAGATGAGAAGGAGGAAAGACCGACATTCTCGAGGGCTGTACGCAAAACATATAATGTGAGACAAAAGTGTTTGGATCAGCAGCCAGCGTATCACTGATCATACCTGCTCGACGAGGAACTTCTCCATCTGCAGTCTTAAGGGTGCGTGGATACCCTGGGTAGAACGGAGCATGGCATATCTCACCTGATCGTAGTTATCCGTGTTCTGCAACAGAAATTTTCACGATTAGTTTTTGGATAGCGGGAAGGTGAAATCTTCAAAAATATGAAAGCGACAGTAAGATAACAGCCTGTGGAGGCCACTTTCGGCTCGTATATACGTACCAAAAGTTCGGACAGTTCCAAAGGATGAACTTCTGTACTCTTTTTCGCCACCGATCCCAACCTGACACAAAAGACCAAGAATGAGGGAAGCTCCACACTGGCATCCGGCAACGATTATCTGCGTAATTGTGGAGGAAGGACACAGTCGAACGAGTCAACCCGTAACACCGTAATATATACGCAAATATTAGGCTAGTTAGAGCTGAGAAGCTTCTGTCCGTACCCAGTCTGTAAGGCGTCCCGTAGGCCATGCAGATTTATTTCTGTCTGAGGCAGTGGGTCATTAACTGTGGTGATACCTTTCTTGCTCCCGGCGTGAAGCGGAGGGTATCCGAAACTCTGTCAAGGAGCAGCAAAAAAACTACTGTAGTTATCTTGACACACCTATACGAGCAACTCGCTGGAGCAAAACGTCTGCTCGAGATCCCAACTTACCATTTTGAGAGATCTGGGCAGAGAATGTTCCCGTACTCACAGACAAAACGGTCAGGCGCTGGCTGAGTGTTTGACCGGAAGAGGAAACAGAGAAAAACGGGATGACTTCGCAGAAGGAAAGCGAACCCACGAGAACAAAAATATGCAACTCATCGTCCTCGCAGATCTGATGTTGTCGTTTACGGCTCAACCAGGTCGAATTGCGATCGCATCGAGCGCCCAAGTCGAGCAAACCCAGAACCGACCCAAATGACTTGTCACTTGTGTGAACCGGCGGTGGACGGTAACTTATTCACCCCAATATCGAAAATCACGGAACTCCCCCGCTATATGGGCGGCGGATAAGTGCATAAGTGAATGTGCTCTCAAAATCTTATAGCAAACACATTTGATAGGTATCAAAACAGTAGGGTACGAGGAGCGAGGCCCTACTTTAGCCACAAGAATACTTTGTCCAGTCAGGTCCTGTAGGTGGCAATATTGGCGTCCTGTCTGGGTTGAACTCAACTGATTCACGTTTACGGCCATAAGGAAGAGCGGACAAAGTTCCAGCCCTTCTGATTTTCCGTGGAAATCAAGGTAGAAGCCAATATGCACCTACAGCATGAGCTCCTTATTTCTTTTCTGGAAGTCACATATCACTCATTATGCGATGTTGCGAAAGATTATCTCCCAAGTCGTGCACAATGACTGCGCTTCACATCACCATATCGTTCTGAAGCGTGGGAAGATTTCGCTAAATTTACCCTCAAAACGTGGCCGGAAATTCATTCATGATTTTCAAAGCCAGCGATAGAAGATATAACTAGCTTCCACAAGCGCTTTCACCCACACAACCGCTTTCGGTTTGGTAGTTACACTTTCGATGACGTCATGCGCCACCGGGATACGAGACGGCGGGGGATTAGACCAGCCTAACCGTCCTCTGCGCCGTACCTTTCCTCCTGTTGGCCCTCAGAATCAATACGTAGTTCCGGCTAACAGTTCAATACCTGGGTGATTTCAGTGCAACCACCCTGAACAAAAGTAGCAGGAGCCTCGGATGGAGCATTTCCAAGGCGACATGACTTCTCGCAACGGTTCAGCCATGCGTATCGGGTGAATTGGAACGGACGAGAGCCTTCACGGGCCCTTCAGAAGTAGCAGAACTCAAGTCGGTGAAGATTCGTTCCTGAAAGATCACTGAGAGGCAAGAGAGATCATGCAAGATTGTGCAGAATGAAGACTATTTTAATTCGTGATTCGAAACACACAACGGCTTAATTGAAATAAGGAAAATTGGAATAGAACACTACGGTCGACTTGAATTAGCACGTTACTACCGGAAAACCACAAGTTTAGGTTCGCCAGTCAAACCTACAGGTGTTAGCATCAAGCCCGCAGTACAATTCGCCAGTTTGTCTCCGGATCTAGCGCATTCAGATGCCAGCACATCGGGGCTTATTTTCGCAGTCTGTCTCTCACGATTGCGTATCACTAATCGTTGATTTGATGGGGAGATAAATTCGCATAGTATCGCCGGAAGTGAAGCCGTAGAAATTTCCAGTGACTTCATGAAACATTCAGAATTCATCGCTGATCCATCATTTTCAGACTGACATCTCACTCATCGTCAAGAATCAGAACAACGGAAAGCGGAAGACCGATGGCAGAAGATGGGTAAGAAGCCTTTCACGAGCACGTCTCCCAAAGAATCCGTCGTGGACTTGAATCCGACGAGAATTCCGTGCATCCACCGTCACCATCTGCAACCAGTGAGCTGAACATTTCTGTTGGAAGTCCAAATGTTGGAGTCCCAAATGTTAAGTCTACAGGGGGAAGGAAGAAGGTCATAATATATTAGAAAATGAAATTACCGAACGACGTCGTAATAATTCAAACAATTCGAATTGCTGTCGGAAGCTGAATTCCGATTAATCGTGATCTTCATTTCAGTAACGACGAACTACCGGCAACTCGAATTACGGCTACCGGAAGAATTTCGATTGATCGTAATTGTAATTCAGACTGCAAAAGTCTTATCGTAACAACACTGCCGTTGAGAACCGGTACAACAGGCAACTTTGTTATCAGTGCGCTAATTTTATCTCTACTGAACAGGACAACAGAAGTTTGATGTGAGAAATATTGATCCACTGCCTACCGTTCGAATGTTGAGGTGCGCTTGGGGTTGCGAAGCCGTTCCGTGTTTTGGATATTTCACTGAATAAGTCACCCGTCTACGGCCGTAGCGGCCTGTATTAGATGTATCAAAATTGCAGTGCGACGTCCCCGGCTTAAGGTTGGTTGGAGTGCAAAACTGACCGCGACGCTTGACGTAATTGGTACATTCAATAGAGGCCGCTACGTTGAGCACTGGGCCGCAGGTCCAAAAGTACGCTGTAACTGTGCTGCGCTTGTTACCAGGGCGCTGTGCGCTGTGGTGTGCTGCGCAACTTTCATGCCCAGTGGCTAAGCAGCTGTGCTGCAGACGCACGTTGCCTCGGGGCAACTGTGCGGAACGCCGCTGTATTGACGTGTTTTGTAATTCAGTCAGCGAAATCGGTAGTCAACCTGGAGAACGTTGCCCTAAAGTACGACAAAGATGAGACGGTCGACGTTCGAATGCCCAAAAACTGTAATTCTTGTAAGGTTTCGGTAGGTGCATCTGCGCGGTAGTCTATAGCTTTCTGCTGTATGCTGTGCTGTGCCGCACAAATTTCATCAGTTCACGCGCCACTGCTGTGCTGCAGCACAGCACAGCTGCAGTACAGTACGGCGCATGCGGCCAGATTCCGTCCTCTACCGCTACGGCCCTGCACCGTGACCCGTCCACTCTCCACCGCGGGCGTGAACTGACTCTAACCCAAAGCTCTGGTACCCTACAGCTCCTGTTGTGGAATGTTGATACCTGCGATTTTCATATGCGCTTGATCTTGTGGGTATCTTGTGTTGTTTCAGGATGAACTGGAGGACTCTGTGAAGGAGCTACAATGCCGCCAGCGGTGAAAGTTCGGAGGTTGCCGGATGAGAGCGATCGCGCTATCCAGACTGTTACTGTGATCCCTCCTGTTCGCATCGCTAACCCGACACCTCTTCCACCTTTTAATCATGATATAGTGACTATAGTCCATAGCCCAACGGAATCCCATGTGGCAACTGATCCTGCATCGTCTAGTTCCGTTCCTCTCCCTTCTCCGGACATATCGCCTCCAGTAGAACATGCAGCAGCTGAGTATGTTGTCGCCATCAACAAGTCACCGTCTCCTGTTTCCCCTCCCTCCTTTAAGAATCCGACAGAGTCCGTCTGGATCCGGGGAGATCTTTATGGACCACCGGACCCCGTCTCCAACCTCCCGCACATCAAGTTTACAGCAGTCCCGAATGAAACTTCGATGGAAAGACGGCTGCGGGAAGATCGACAGTCGGTTCACGACTGGAACCACAAATTCTGGACATTACATAACACTCGATTCGCTGCAGTACGTTAAACTGTTTTGACTTCTGTCGTCAAACGGAATCGTAGCTTACACTCTACCGCTTTATCTTGCAGGAGAAGGAAGCGTTTGTTTCGCGACTACCAGAAAAAAGACCAACCGCTGATGAACTGTCCGTCTTCTATAAAGAGTTCCTGAACAAATATCACCGGTCACATGTAGAATATAACAAAGAGCTATATCGGAGGAATATAAGACTCCTGTGGCCGGAGCTAGCTGTTGCTGTTCATAAAATTTTTCGTAGAGTGATCCGTCGGTAGCAGAGGATGATTCGAATATATAATCTACATCTTAGTGAGAAACTTGTGCTGTGATAAAATTACCTCCCGTGTACTTAGCCTCCCTTTTTGTGTTATCCTCAGTTTGTTGAGCTCTGCGGCAGCTGCGTGAATCTGCGGTTTTTATGGCAACTAATGCTGTTTGTTCAAGATGATTGTTTGTTCGTTGTTTAGGTCTGAGAATCCAAAAACTGGAACTTGTCGGAGTGAATTTTGTCTGTTGTTCCTGATTGTTGGACAGCGCAAAAAAAGAATGTCCGTCCCCACTTCCGCCGTAACAAGGAAACTTCCAGCAAAGACAGTTTCAAAACCCACTGCTACGACAGCCAAATTGCATATCATTGCTGTATCGAGTGACCAGAAGGCATCTCCGGCAAGCAAAGCAAAATACGCCGTGAAAATAAAACCTGGACCGACGAACCCAACCACTGTTGTAGCCAAAGAACCTCCTCGACCGAGCGATTCCTCCGTCATCAAGTTTAACAGGCTTCTAAGAGAAAAAGTCGGCAAAGGGACTTCTGATCCTCAGTACAAGACTGCAACGTCCATGTCACTAGAATCATGGCGAGTCTGGCCGGCACCAAGACGAACAGTGGTCGAACCCGTGCTTCCTCGTTGTCGAAGAGCTGTTTCTTACGACAGCTCGGCATCCAGCGACATCTCACTTAACGTTTCTGACGGAGACGAAAGTAATACTTCTGATAGTTCGAAAGAGAAATTTTACCGGTGGTTAGAGAAGAAAACCTTCGTGGTGCGACTGGATCTGGAATTGTCTGCCAGAACCTGGAAGATTAACAAGTTAGTATTCAAAAGAATTCCGCCAGAAAAGACTACAGTAGGAGCATTCAAAAACGGGCTCGAATTCACAGTCGGATTACCGCAGGATATTATAAACCTGAGATTTGCTGGAGAGGATATGCAAGACTTCGATACGCTGGAGAAATCTGTGATGAACGAAGGCCAGATTAATGTTGGGGTGTTTTCCATATGGAAAGACTTCGTTCGAACTCTCTTCACGGGAAACTTCAATAAGGTAGTGCTCTAGTTCGTAACACCTTTGTCTATGAAGTCTGAACATACGTGCTTCGAATTTCATAGATCGTCGAAGGAATTATATTGCAAGATCAGTACGCGAAGTCGGTTCACGCCGACGATTTCGACGTAGTAATTTCTCGTGACGAACAAACAAGGAAGAAGGCTTCGGCGAACGAAGTAATGCGACAGCTTTCTAGCAATACCCTTCGAGAGAACGCCGAAAATCTAGAAAGAATAATTCCAGATAAACTTCCCAGATTGGGCATATACACTGTTGTGAAAGAGAAGAACCTGATCACGGAAGAGATGCGGCAACAGATGGTCGTTCAAAGACTGCACGTCGCCGTGCTGTTCGCTTTTGCGACGAAGCATAAAAGCCTTCTTGACTGGATATTCAACCATCCGGCCTTTGACAAGGACTACAGATATGCTTCGGGAAGAAGACCCTTGTTCTACGCAGTTTTCCATCAGGACGTGCCGCATGTGGAGGAGCTCCTACATAGGGAAGTGGACTGGCAGACACCGGATGATGGAGGCATGACGGTTCTCGAACTGGTCAAGCGCACTCATAATAAGGTCTTCAAGAAACTTTTCGCAGAACTCACTGCAGCGCTTCATGGAGGGGACGCTAAGAAAAAGAAAGGAGAGTCGAAAAGCAAATCAGCAACCAGGAAGAGGAAGTAAAGACTACTGGTACGAGTACTGTAAGATATTTAGAACTGTTAGATCACTTCCGGTCTGATTTTTTGACTGAGCAATTTTTACCTCATTCGGTCACACTGCGCAAGGTTTTGACACAGTCATAGTACTGGACCGAAAGGCTTTCGATGAGACCACAGGCTCACAGCGCTGTATTAAGCGGAAGGTCCGAATCCACCCGACTAAGTTAGTGTAGAGTAGCACACAAACAACGTTACAAAATCACACGATACCGTTAAGCGCGAACTGACATGAAGAATCACCCTTGCGAATGGACCTTGTTTAGGGAATCTACACAACAGTACTTGGGCTCGCTTCAGTTGGCTGTGCAGGTGTCAGATACGGTACGACTCAAGCAAACAAGATACTTCCGATTGATATGGGAGGCATGCCGGGCTCTGTTCCAGCCTTGACACCTGCAACCAAAACACTCTTTCCACATGGCCGCCGATTCAGAACGGGACGCAGATCCCTTACCTAAGTAGATTACAACAGGAATGAAGGTGTAGTGGAAAACTACGCCACAGATGTTGAAGAATGTCGCAATATTTTCTTTGACCACTTGCATCCCGTCTGTCCCGTCCCTCCGCGCTTGCCGATCCATCTTCAGATAGCTGTTCCACGGGCGTATACCGCAGTGCACGTTCCGAACCTCCGACAGCACGATTTTTGAGCAGCAGACAACTCAAGTAACAGGTGGATACTTGATACCTTTGTGACGAACACTGGAAGAAGTAACGGAACTTCTGATCTGGGCCCAATCGGGGTATTGCGTGATCTGGCGTGATGCAGGAAACAACGAAATCGTTTGTTCCGATCGATCAACTTCCGGTTCAGTCAATGTAGCCTTATGTCGGGATTGTTTAACATGACACACTGTAAGTTTAAATGACATTGCCTTACCGTGCTGCGTACATAACATTCAACAGGCTTACTCTTGTCACGCAAAGAATTTAAATTTTTTAATTTTTGTTGGCACTTCCGAAGACATTCCTGTTCAGCGAGGCCTGACTGGGATCGTTCGAGTCCTTACAAGCGGAAGAGTCGTGAAAGGAGGAGGCCTGAAAGGATCTTCAAGCAGGAGCGTTAAGCTTCTGATTTTTACCCGGTTTGAAAATCCGTAATTAAGAGATTCAATGTCGTAATGATGAGACATTCTTCTTGATACCGTTCCTTGGCTCTGTAGCCATCCGGTTCTCTGTGATAGATGCTCTAATCTTCTCTCTGAATATCCCTGACTGCAGTGCGTGTCGGACAGTCCAACGTTCACATTATTATCATTCTTTACAGTTTATACCTGGTCTCCTTCGTAGGTGATGTCTCGTACGCCAGACAAGCAAGTGACAGCCGTCAGGCGCCTTGTACTTCCGCTGATCCGCACGGCGTCAAGATGAACAGAGAACTTCGAAGTTGGCTTGGAAGGGCCGTGGGTTACGTTCCTTCCCATGATCTGGAAGAAGTGTTCCAGTATTTGAGCTCGTCGATATACTGCGCATGCTTTGGTATTGATTTTTCGTTTTCCTCTGTATAATTGCCTTGACAGTCATCCAACCGATAGTAACCTGGATTGCTACATTTCAGAGCCTGCACATATTGGTATGCCGAGATTTCACGGGAGTCTGCTAGCTTCCAGCGTCAAGTGGTGATTTCGCCTGACCTCCTTCTATGAACGGAGCTTCACAGATAACTACAATTACGGCGGATCTCGGTGGGCTTCGCGTACGCCGAACGTTTGGCAGTTCGCAAGAAACGCCAAAACGGCTGTAGTCGTGAAACGACGTCGGAAAAGCGGCTGCAGAATCGGAGTTATCTGGGCCGCATACGAGCTGCAACTTCGTTATGGTAAGCGTGCATCTTTGATCGACAAGGCCATCTACGTGCATACAGTCAACTCGTGGGATCTGTTTTCTTTTCCGGTGGTGCAGAGAATTAGCTTTCACGCGTCTCTTTGCCGAAGCACTCTGGGGTTCACGCCGATCTTCATGTTACTTTCATGTGACGCGACAGAAGAAGCTGCCCGTTAACGTTCGTGAATGCGTCTACCTCAACATCGAAGGACCCAGTACATTCACTGTTACAGGCGCATTGCGCAGCGGGTAGGCGTGAGCGGCACACTGTGGAGCAGACAATGGTGGTTCACTTTGCAACTGGCAATGCACCGAGGTACAGTAAGAGAAGTTTTTGACTTTGGAGAGGGGCGCACTGTATAAACAGAGATGGAGAACTGCTGCAGAGGTCGACATCCATTGTTGTTCATTTTCATTGCTAACATGGGTGACGAACCTATTTCTGCTACACTGTAAGTGCAAGCCTGAAGTCGATGGAACACTTCAGCTTTTTTGGATAATGATCTGGGGGGTTTTCGCTCGGATAACTCATCCATTAGTTCTTTTCTTCGTTTCCATGCACAAGTGGGCTTTGGGTGCTTTTGCGTTACGAAACCTCTGCAAAATTACTGATATAGAGGACGATGGAAGTCTCCGCGCCGGAACTACGAGGATGGCACGGTAGTCCGATGTAAGCCCGATCGAGGCACCGAAGGTTTTTGGGCTATACAAGCTCATGCACATCTAGTAGCAATCCATGGTCACTTCCATGAGAGTCTTTGATTTTGTAACCGATGGAGGCTAAGTTTTGACAATTAATACCGCTCAATTACTGCTTTTTGCCTTTTTGTACTAAACAGGAGGCGTAATGCGTCAACGCGTTTTCTGGAATTTACCTTGTCTCCAGTCTGTCGATATTGAATTTGGCTAAAAGGGAAAATGCTGCTGTCATTTCACAAGCTCAAGTAAAAAATGTTGCTATAGACAGATTCTCAGTTCGATCAAGTGTTAAAAAACATGAAAAAATCAAACCGCAAAAGTGACCGGGTAAAACACCGAGTTGATGGACAAAGAAAGACCTTCAGCAAAGGAAAAAAGAGGGAAATACTGCCTAGAAAGACTCTTTGTGGAACTCAAAGTCGAATTCCGCACACCGAGTTCGCAAATCAGAAGCCAGGACCAGCGGACCACAATAAAACACCGAGACCTTACCGCGCTTGCTTCGATCGATTGTCTCGAAAACCTGAAAGTACAAGATGATTGAATCAAAGCCAATGCGAGTGAATAGTGGGACACTCTGACAGAAGAGTATCCTTACGCTTTGCCAGTTGGGTCGTCCGGGAATGGCCCGCGAGCGGATGCCGGTGATGATGTCCTTGTTGTGCTTCTCGTAGAAGATGTCCAGGGCCGTGGTCAGAGCGAAGGCATAGAGGTCCGCCATGCGAGTGGCCGCCGTAACGTATATCTGGATGTCAATCATTCGCTCTAGTTCGTTCTCCAGCGACTGGGCCAGGTCCAGTTGATCCAGAAGTTCCACGAACCACTCAATGCTGCTCTGATTGGGCACGACCCAGATGAAGTTGACCTGAAAAACCTAACAAGATTGAACCATCATGGAAATACTAAAGTTGAATAACACCATTAAAAGTTCACAGACTGCCGGTTCCTCTCTGGTTTCCATTCTGAATGAAGATGATGCCTTCGATGATATTCTGAATTATTTTCATAATTATTATTTCCTTATTATTTTGTTTCGATTTCCATGCGTCGCATATTTGGGAGGCCGACAAGCGAAATGTCCATGATCGGCACTTCAAGAGGCGCACACCTCCAGCCAATAACAATGAGTACTTGCGCCACTTGGAAAATCAATCTTGTACATTTCGTTATCTGACCCCCCACCTGAATAATATACTATACTTATACCTTCTTGAGATGGCTCGGCTGTCCGATGGCCAAATGAGGTGACCATTCGTGGGCGCATTCTGGACAGACGGCCTTGTCAGCTCGATGACGGTACATGATGCTTTGCAGGATGGAGGCGAAGGGTGTCACACCGATACCGGCGCAGATGAGGACGGCGTGCTCCGCGCTGAAGATCTTGCCGGAAGGTGTGCCGTAGGGACCGTCGACGTAGATGGGCACATGGAGAGCACGAACCGGCTGACCGCGGACCGACTGGCGCTTCTTGTAAAAGATCGACTTCTTGAACTTGTTCGTGAAGGTTTCCAGCGGTATGGCAGTCTCGTTTCCTGCAGCCTTGACACCTCCACAGTTCTGCTCATGGTTCTTAAAGTAGGCGTGCAGGCGCTTGGTCCATTGGCCCAGACAACGGATGTGGACCGTCACAGCATCTGCGAAGGAAGAGCTCGTACAGTGAAAGAAATTTCCTACCGGAAGTCAGTTAACCCGGAAGTGGAAGTATTTTATCCTTTCTCGTACGAGAGAAAGCTTACCGCGGTTCTCGGGGCAGCTGCTGATGGTGAAGGGATGCCACTCGAACCAGGCGATGTTGGGTATGTTGATGAAGATGTAGTCGCCGGGATTGTAGGTAAAAGCTGGTGGATGGTTCATGGTCAGCTGCGTAACCTGGACAGCGAACCATATGACAGTTACGCGTACCAACCACTACCAAGGACGGTCAATACAGAAAAACAGCAGGAAACTATTAGAAGGTATGTCTGGAAACTTAAAAGCTTACTCCGGACTGCCACAAGACGACATCCTTGATGAAGAACTCGCTGCCGAGGAGCTGACGAATGCACCGAGTCATGCTGATCTTCTCTAGAACGAAGACGGTCCCCGGGAAGACCAGAAACTTCCAGAACTTGTCGCTGTGGAGAATGAGGATGATCATGAAGGGGATGTACAGCAGATGGCTGAAGTAAAACACCTAGACGGAAACCGCTTTCATTTAACTGCGACAACAGCGATATAGGTTTGGTTTCGATTTCGGTTTGGAAGTACCTCGAAAAGGCCCGATCGACGCACAACAGCTAACGAGCACGCGAAGATAGCGGCGTAGATGAAGACCAACGGCCAACCCAACACCGGTACGAAACCACCCTCGATCCAGCCAATGTCCGGCTTGGTGGTGAAGAGGAAGTCTGTGTAGGAGAAGTTGCCCACACCAACATCGGCCAGACATCCTGAAACCGAACAGCATAGGAAGCTGATAACCCAGTAGTACTACAATAGTTATGGAGATGGAAGCTTACGGAAATGGATCATATGGAAGATCCAGTGACCCAACGCGCAAAACCCCACGACATAGCCGATCACTTTGTGGGCGAAGACAGCCATGTCGATGGGAAGGTAGGGCCCGATCCTGGTTCCACGAATTAGCGTCAAGGTACGGCGGCACATGAAGATAATCAAGAGCATGCACTGGTAGTTGAGGTTTTTCCCAAAGCCCTTCGCAATGATAAAGAACGGAACACATTGCGGAACACTGATCTCATCTGCAAAAGAAAACAAGTGTTATGGCCCTGTATACACTTTGATGTTCACGTACCGTGTACGAGAGTATGCAGGTGACTGAATATGACACTGAAGCTTTACATCAGCCACCTACATACATCCATTACTTTAGTGCTCATAAGAGTTAGTATGTAGGTCCATAAAAGTATGCAGTTTATTTGTAGTCGAACTTACGGTTGACATAGGCCGCCCACAAAGTTCCCCACAAAAAGAAAAGGAAGAAGGACACAAAGTACGCGAAACTCCAGGCGAATTCCACCGGGTGATACTTCACGTAAGTTGGTGTCAAGAAGTAAGGCGGGCAAATTTGTCGCTTCTTGGGCTTTCGCTTGGCTTGTGGACCTTTCACTTCCGGTGGTTTGAAGAAACGTGAGGCACTAGAATAACAAAGCTTTTTTGTCAACATCGCAAACATACATATTCAACCAGAAGAATAGAAGGACCATAAAGCAGAAAGACAAACTTACGATATTTGCAGTGTACTGACCCATGATGGCGACTGCTCCAGCATTAACTTCAGTTCGTCGAAACTGATAACGCCATCACCATTTGCATCCACCGTGTCGAACAGGGTCTTTGTCATGTACTCGATCTGCTGTGGACCGATAGCCAGAGCGTTGTCATCGATAGCAGAGGAAAGAATGGCGCTAAATTCTTTCTGATCAATACTTCCGCTCGCTAAGAAGAAGAAAACGAAGTAGCTGCGATATCGGGAATCCTAACTAGGAAACAAGTAAAACTTCAAAAGGTTGTTTTTCCAATGATTGCGCCACTCTGGAAAAACAATCTGGTCGAATACCCAACTTATGTGAACAAACATTTTGATCTTCCCAAAATATCGTAGTTCTTTGCCGGCTCGTCAAGATACTTCCCCAATGAATTATTACTGCTTGGCGAGATCAAATGTGTAATTTTCTGAATACTGAGGGACTTACCGTCAGCGTCGTAGACGTCGAAGATGAACTTGAGTTTCTGGCAGACGCAGGCGTGAGTAAGGATGGACAGCTGTTTCAGGAGTTCGCCAACCGTGATGTAGCCCTTACTCTTTGTATCAAAAATGGCAAAAACTCGATCCAGGTAGTATTGCTACAAGAAGTAGAAAAAAGCGATGCCTAGGCGTGGATGAAACTAAAGTTAGTATAATACAATAGTACTCACATGCTCAGTTTCCAAAATCTTCTTCAAGGTGGCTTTGTCAATGTGGGCATCGTTGGCCATTCCTCCGGTACGGCTCTCCACCCACTTGAGCCATTTCTGATCTTCCTCCGTGCTGTAATTAAGTAAAAACTGGAGTAGTGAAGAGGGAGCGTTCGTCTGAACAATCAAGGCAATCAGCCGGACATTGGTCAACAACTCTAAATCATCAGCAGTCGAGTTTTAAAGCTGTCGGTTTTCTTACTTTTGTGGTCGATGCTGATGCTGGTGATCGTGGCCATCTCCATGTGCAGATCCATTGGAAGACGGCTGGAGGGAAACAGCATCCGGTTGGTGCAACTTCCTCAGATGTTGATGCTTGGCCAGCTGACGTCCCGGAACAGCCAGGAAATCCACCGCTTCTGCCTGCTCCACGTCGGGCTCTGCCGGAGTGGCTTCTAAAAGTATCAACGTGGTTAGCTGCTCGGTTCAAACTCAGTTTTGTAGCAGTGATAATTACTCCATCTTTTGCTCAGACTTTTGACGATCCTGGACATCTTCGAGGCAGAAGTGACGACGACGGTGGATCGTGATAGCAAAACGAATAATCGACGTGGGCCTAGAAGAAAGACTCGTACTCATCCACACTGCTTCTTGGACATCCACATTGCTTCTTGGACGAGCTCTATACTAGAAGGCTGAACGATGTCCAAGAGAAACAGAAGATAACGGGAGACGGATTTTCCCCGAAGTGCGGCTTCCGTGAATTCAAACTACTAAAAGCCTTCCCTTTTGTTCGGAAGTTGTGTAACGTGACGTCATGCAAGGCCCGCCCCTCTTAAATCAACAGGTATCTCTAGTAGGTAATGTCATTTTGAGACTTCCTACTGCTGAAACGGCAGTTTGATTGTCGCAGAGCATCCGGTTTCGATCCTCCGACCATGATTGGTTCTTTTAGGAGCTACCGGAGAAAAAATCAAGGAGCAAAATCTGTTGTGGACAACGCGGACCGCACTGAAGGGGAAACTTAGATCAGGTGGCGTTATGACTGCGATCGGTTTATGTCACATTTATATAACACTCTGGTTACCACCATGCTTGTTGTGAGCACAACACAACACTTTTTCTCTCCCCACAATTCCAACTCTGCCCGGTTTGGATCAAACTGTTTTCCTTTGCATGATCTGTGGTCTTATGATCGAAACGCAGCTGTTGGCCACTGGTCAGCATAACTCCGGCAACGCGGGAAAAAACCTACGAATTCCGGTAGTTTCGATGATATTTCAGGTTTTGACTTTTTACTCGATGTACAGATCAATCATCCGTTCAGAAAAAACCGAAACACTGAGGAGAGTTTCCTTTACCGAATCTAAGCCTGGGACGAATTTGGTTATTATCGGTGCGTCCAGAAAGAAATCAAAATGGCCTGGGCGACTTTCTCCAAGTTGGCCTTCACGGCCTGCAAATCTTCCACATTTCGAAATTCTGAGAATTCCCTATTGGCTGATTTGGGTCACGCCTTCCCTTTTTCACCAGTTAAAGTTCTGTGCTCACAACGAGCGCGCTGGTAATCTGCCGACACGAAAAGCTTGGTAATTTAATCAGAGTGATAACATCCATACGAGGCACACACAACGTACGGTAATAATAAACAAGAAAACTTCCGGGTATAATAGTTCGCTACGGACTTTGCGTTGTACTTCATGACACAAGGTGAGTTTTTCAGATAGATCAACGATAAAGAGGACGTGCAAGGGGACAAGTCAGGTAAGATCGTCTAAATTATTCCCCTTGGAACTGGAGTGAAACAGCCATCGAACTTAGACCTGATCAAGACTGATGAGTATATCTTTCACCCTGTCGGAGTGTTCTACTCCGTACATTCTTGGCACCGTTTCTGGGTCGCTCGTAAGCAGCGTTCTCCACGAAAGTCACTCTTGGCTGGACATCCATTTCGAGCGTGACGCTCTCCATCTTACCTTCGTTAGCCGGCGGCCAGTTGCTTCCGATGCACGATTGATACAGGATTGCTCCGAGCAAGGCTCCAAAGTGTGGTCCCACAACCGGTACCCAAAACCAGCTGTAGTTCCTGTGGCTGAACGGTGCGTCACCCCATCCGGCCAGCGCTACATTTATCCGAAAGGTGACGTTGCCCTATCTCGATCACCTCTGGTTATCGAATACCCGTCTTACCTGTGAAGATCCGCGGGGCGAGGTCGCGAGCCGGGTTGATTGGGTAGCCTATAATCCCAGAACATTTCCATTCAGGTAAGTCTGCGTAATCAGCAAGTCGAAGTCACCGAGACACAAGGCAAGTACAACCTGGCTTACCACAGTTATAGCCAAAGCTCATGCCGATCGCCATAACCAGGAGACCTATCACTATAGGTGCAGTTCCTTTTGGCGGAGCCAGATTGTATTCATCCAGCAAAGCGAGAAGAACTATCATCAGGAAGCACGTGACAAAAATCTGAAGATCAGCAAGAAGAGAGCCAACATTTCAGTGTACTTCTCTCGAGTACTACTTTGTGGCAACTCAAAATGGAGGAGCCAAAAGTGATTCTCGCCTGATCAACGAATCCATTTTGCCAGCTGATATGGGGCTGCGGATAAGACGCCCATATTCCTGCGGTGGCGTTAGGCAAAGCTGGATCTGTGATCCTCCGACCGCCGTCCAGATGAACGAGAGCATCGTAGTAGATGCCAAAGACCAACGCCGAGCCGCACAAGCATCCGAGATACTGAGCACCCAAGTACGCCGGAAGTCGGCGCCACTGTAGCTTCCCCAAACAACAAAAAGTGACGCTGATTGCCGGGTTAAGGTGCCCGCCTAAAACAAACCCACAAGTACGGTCCAAGAGAAAAACTCGATGTTCCTATCTGAACGACGGACATGAAAAGTAGTAATAGTTGACAATTCTATAATAAAAAATTGGCTCAAGTTCTTTCTAGACACACTGCCACCTGAAATTCCGACGGAAAGGTACATCCCGAAAGCGACAGCGAGACCGTAGGCAATATTGATGCTGAAGAAGTTGTTTGCGGTTCCTGAGCTAAGGACCACTTCAGCGACAGCGCCATTTCCGATCATCTAAAAATCACCGCAGCAAATGGTAATTCGATCGCTTTCAGCCGAAGTCACAGTCTGTTCAGCACGTTTTGATTCAATAAAATTCCAATATTCCGTTTTCTTGACGCCATCATGTCCTTCTCAATGGCCAGTAATGACTGCAAGTACTTACGATCAGAACAAATGTACCAAGAAATTCCGCCAAGGCCTGCCGCGCCAAAGTGTTCTCGACACGAGTCCATCGATCAACTTTGCCAAGAAGTCCTTCTTGCTCTCCCTCGTCCATCATCGACCACTAGTTTGCATACAGCTTTGCCCCACTACTTGATAAGTTTTTTCAATCCACGAAATAGTCTCCTGCCAACCGCAGCTGAATAAAGAATAGACGACTGTGGTTAGGAAGTCGTGTTTATCTTGCTGGCGACAGATAAGGACAAATGTGCCGTCGACAGGAACATAAAGGGATGATCGATGGGAAACTATAGCCCCTTCTGAAAACAGGAAGGTCTCAGGTCTGTCTTTCATTCGTCCTCTACATCTACTTTGTCCCATATGGATAACTTACACTTATCATTTCTATGCTTTTCAGTTCGGCCATCACTCGGAGTCCGACCTCCCGTAGCAAGCAGAGTAGGCTGGACGAATGGGCATGACAGGTAAATCGGACACCGCACATGCTAGGCTGCAGGACGTCATCGTGGTACTAACAAATAGATGTGTGGCTGACTCAAGCACCATGGCCGAACGGCTAACTTCGCTTCATAATACCCTGTACACTTCAAACCGAGAAGGTGTGAATATCTCGGGAGCTGACCGACGCTTGTTAACCTTTCTAGTGGTCGCGTGTCCGTTAGGGGGTAGTTTATAAATTGCTATTGCACTCTTCGGTATGACGCTTTTGGTTAGCTCGAGTTCCACCGCCACAATGGAAGCCAGTAAGCACTCCTGAATAACATATGAGCCCAGCACTCTCGTTGACGTGAGATGCTTCTGCATAAAATATTCCATCCACAAGACCTGCTACAAGGCAAACAGAAAGACCGTTACGTATTCCGCGTTCGTTGGATAACGATTAGTGAGAGCAAACAGGAAGACCGGCCTTTGTGTCGCTTCTTTGTCCACGGAAGAATTTTTGATATGTGCACATGTTTTCCCACATTGACTATTTACGAGGCACTGCCTATTATTGATGCGCCGTGACGTCTGTATTTTGTTCCTAACTCTGTCAGGCCTTGTTTCGCGGTGGAAAGCACATTGAAAAGTTGCTCGAGCGTCTTCCGAAAGGAACGGGAGACGACAGACAAAGCTCACGGAGCGGTCGGGCACCTGAATACAACGACCTAGCGGAGATACTGAACCAGTGTATGTGCAGGCCGATGACGGTTTGTCAAGTATGCTCGCCCTTGCCTCATTAACTCTTTTCGGTCCAAATCTAGAAACCAGAGTAAGGTTTCAAACGCACTTTACAAATCCGGTTCACGCGCAAGTCACTTTGAAAAGCGTCAGAGGTACATCAACATTGAAAATTCAAAGACAACAAGAAACGAAGGCAGATGGGGAAGAGAAAAGGGGCTCTCTGCTGAGAGGGACTTTGCTGTTTATCCAAGAGCTCAACAGTTGACCGATTTGCTTTGTTACACATCTATAGAGCTTTGTGGCGAATAATCAGCCGGAAGTAGCCTCTGCTGAGAGTTGGCTTGTGGAAAATCACTTTCTATGGGTACATCGGGCGAACTTTGTGGGTCTGTGGTTGTCGGAGGACGCGGAACTGAGCTGATGATCGCGTGATGCTTTCTCCCACGGAAGCTCGACACATTTTCATTCTTGATAAAGAACCCGGCGAAGGCCAACGATAATTCCAGGATCCCCACTCCAATCTGGATCATGTTGAGGGTTAAGGTAACCTGCGGGTAATGGGAAAATCAGGGGATTATAATTTGATCATCCCAATATTCGATGCACCTTCAACAAATCTAATAAATGCTCGCACGGAAGGCAATCCTCAGAGGGCGAAAACTCTTAGGATGTCTTTTTATTGAAAAGCTTTACTCCGCCCTTCAGCCAGAGTATGCGCAGATGGACTTATCTCAAGCGTGGGAAAGATGGTCATCGCTCGAAACTTGAGAGATTTCGGAAAAACAGACTGATCAGAGTTGGCTGCATCGGTTGATTGATTGGATGAGTGATGTCCGAGCCTTACGTACCAGTACTGGTCCTTTGATGTAGTCTAGATGCTCTTCGTAGAAAGCCCACCATAGCGATAAGACGTAGACGAGGTAACCTGTCACGCCCAGGAGGCTGGACGACATAAGGACCGCCACCGCGTTGAGGATCTTGAGGACCCGGAAGTGTTCTGTCAGATCGGGCAGGTACGATCCCGTTACAAATTTCCCCGCGCCGATACACAATACACCTTGGACAATGTAGGTAATGGCGGCGATGATACCTGTAAACAGAACCACGACGATCATTTCCATTCAGACCCACTTCACCGTCACTTTGTCCACGGCCCTATCGACCTGAGAAGTATTGACGAGTAATTAAAAGCAGAATAGGGAGATGGGTACTTACCAATGGCGCTTTTGGCCAGTGTAGGAGCGTCGTAGTGCCAGTCATAGATAGTGTATTGTTGGCACATAAAGTTCACTGCAAAAGCCCAAACAATCGTTTAGGGAAATGTCAATACATCAGCGACCATTTGTCGCTGGATGGCTACCATACATGATACTGCTCTACGTTAGCCTAGTTATAGATTCGCCCATTCAACTGCCACTGAAAAGGGAAGGAAGCTCAATCGTTAAAAAGAAAGCCATCGACAAGCAAGCCTCTCCGAGCCATTTACTCTGGATAATTGTCCAGAAGAGACTTTACTACGAGCCCATTGCGTCGCTGTGAGTGGGAAGGGACCTCATAAAAAAGTTGGTGGACCGAAATGATATGATGACGTGTTTCCAACGGAGAAAACTATTTTGGACGACTTTCAAAAACAACTGTCCAAAATTAGAATGATTTTTGTATGAGAACATGCACCTGTGTTGGTGATATTTTCCAAGTCCATCGATTTACTCGACTAAATTTCTCATACGTGGGTTTGTACGGATATACAGTAGCAAGGAAAAGTGAAAAATGAAGTATGTTGTTATCCTTCCATTCAGAAGGGTCAAGTGCTTACCTCCAATCTGAACTAGGAAAGCCAAGATGCCCAAGAAGATGTGGCCAATACCCAACACATGAAGGTAGTCCGCTGTGCGCATCTGAACCATCGAGCCGAATTTGTGTCGGGACGCTACCCGGCATGCTTCTACCCTCCAGAAGTACGGCGAGGCTTTTGTGTATCTTCTGGCTTTGGTCAAGAGCCGAACGCGCGTACCCAGATTGTTTTGACTAGCGTCGCCATACGACTCCTTATCAAGCGACGACGGTTCCAGCATCAAGTCCTTCGGGGAGTTATGTAGTAGGCAAGAAGGCTCACGACAGTCCCGGCAGTGATACGGCCCAGTAAGCGGCAAAGTGGGCAGATGCGTACACACGACCACCACGACGGTTGCTGATTAGCACATGGGGGAAGAAGGAAGCGGAAGTAGGAACTGTATCAATAATCGAGCTTGTTCCTCTGTTGACCGAAGCCGCATTTGTCCACACAATTTCCATGTAAATAAACCGGCGCGATGAGCCTAAACTCTGCACACTGCCAAAGCTCAAACGATGCCTGCTGATGGTGGCGAGGAAGAATCGAATTGAAGGATGGAAAGTCCCCAATTGTTCAATCAAGCTTGTGGTCGTAATGACAGTGTAATTCAAGGATGACAGAATGGCAGGGGCTTATAAATATTACGTGAGGCTCGTTTGATGAAGTAGGAATGCGGTCTGTACGCGGAAGCAGCTCTTCCCTCTTTTTGTCAGCAAGGATTCCCCGCAACTGCGAGTTAGCTGTCAGTAAATCAGTTAAGCGCTAACCATACATTAGATGCTGCTGACAGCCCGGAAACGGATAACAAGTCAATTATCCCAAAAACTCTGTCCTTTTCAACCGCATCAATCAGGCAAACTTTTCCAGCCTGCATGATGATGCTAGCTAAGGCCAACTACATTGATGAACCAAACAAGGCGCCATACAACCACCCACAACATTTCCGATTTGGTCGATCATCAGAGGGAAGAGTCGACGAGGAAAGACTGACAAGCCGATAAACCAGTCAGGAAACCCAATAATGCCCTGACAAAGCTCCCCAACTTGTTCAACAGCACCCACAGAGCAACTTGTCATGCAAATCCTGGTTGTAGGAGCCACTCAATTTGCGAGTCAAACGGGCGGTCGTTCAGCTTCAGTTGACGCAGACCAAACCTCACCATAGACTTACAGGTCCGAAAAGCAACACAAAAACTACCCATGTATGACGTCGCTCTGGATTTAGTGGATTCACACTGTCATCCGACTAAGTGGCTCTAATGAAGCTCAGTAGATTACTGAGTGCAACCATGCAGTTCACACACCAAGGGACCGTTTGTCGAAGGAGCTAGACGTTCCTTCGACGATCTGTCGAAAGACCGGACGACATCCTGGTAGTCCCTAATCCTGTTTAAAATCTTCCCTGCTTTTTCCTGTAGTCAACATTAGGCGCTAGGCCGTTGCATGACGCCACCAACTGTTTCTTTGCGGAGGCGGAAAAAGCAGCGCTTCATGGCATATTGGAGCCAATTTGCCATCGACGTACCTGTATGTGGAGGTCGATCGCTCGATGCTCCCTTTTCCACAAGCCCTAATATAAAGACAACATGTTCGAAAATTCTGCCGAGCATCGATATTAATCCGAATGATAGAATAGGTTGTAAGGAAAAGAGTCATCCGCCCTTGCAGATATTAATCAAAGGACGCAGAACAATGTGGTCATCGGAAGGAGGAATCTCAACTGTTGACAGCAGAACTTACGTGGGCATCGGTGTGCTAAGCGACGCCCCGGGATTACTTAGACAAGGCATCTGATGACTGCTTCTTCCGGTGACATCAAATTGAATAATTCAAATTACAATATGGTTCAGCGTTAAATGTCGCGGACCTAACGCATGCGTAGCTGGAACCTCCGCTATTGCAGTATGGCTTGACCAAACCACATCCTCAAACCGAAAGTTCTCTGTAGTTCCATCGGCGCAGTAGTCTGAAAAACCGAAACAGACAGATATCGAGGACAGTTACTTGAACCTTCAACTGTTATAGAATGATCAATGAACAATGAATGAACAACACGCGCGGTTCTCGGGCGCGCAGCATACGCCCTCTTCAGGTGGACGCTTTCTTTTGATCGGGTTCCTCGAAATTAGCCTTGGCCGTTCAAGACCCCAATCTGGCAAAAGTCACTTTGCCTTCAGCGATACCACCTAAAGATACAGTATTATGAAAACGATATTTGGAAATTTGAAGGGAAAAATCAATTTTCAGACTTCATACTTCTTCCAGATCGGTTTTTAACATCGTGCAGTGGCTTTAAAATTTTCGCATGGCATTGATAACTTGTTGTGAAAGCCGGACCAAGTGTTTTGGGTTTCGAAAGCGAGACCTGTTTAAGTTACTTGCTCACCACGTCGGAAATCATAGTCGCGTCCTTCCATGTAATACGAAAGTGAGATAGTTCCCGGCAAGTATCGATCTACAGTCAACATGGAGAGAAAGAAGCAAGTTCTCCAAGACAGCTCGTACCTTTTGAAAAAACGCCGGTTGCTGCTCAGTCTTGCACTATAATATGGCGGATGAGATCCTTCTCCATAAGTATATATATAGTCCAAGCGCCTGACGTACATTCTCGCTTGAAGTTTCTCGCCAGCTAAGTCTTTGTTTCCGCTGACAGCAAAGTACGGGACTGGAACTGCATTATGGAAGCTGCACAGGTCGCGGAAAAATATGGAAAGGTTCGAAGAGGCAATCGTGGAAGACCACCTTAACTGTTCTTGGCTAGCGCGGTTCTTCTTCGGACGAACAGTTTGCGCTGGTAGAAAAAGTAAGCCCACTGAACATCACTGTGTCGAGATGCCTGAGGTTCTTCCACGCACGTGTCGAACTCTTTCGATTCATTTCACGATTGACGAATTTCCGAGGCAGGCGGCTGTGCATTGAGAGCGACTTTGGGATCAACCGCGTTGCATTTCCGCCTGCCTGCTTACTCTTCTTCAGTATTCCCTGTAGCGGTTTCTTGTCAGCTTCGGTTTCATGTTGCCGGTACGACAACCGGAAATCAAAGCAAAGGGTTCGGCTGGTTTTCTGCTTAGCCAAAAGTCCGGTTGGAGCCCTGAAGACTGAGCGAATCCATCCACGATTTGCAAGCCCTAAAATTTATAAACTACTTATCCTATGTTACGGAAAGAACGTTGAAATAACTTTCACCTCTCTGTTGCTGTAACGGTGACTTCAGGGATCTACCACATGCCCTTCCCAGAAACGCCTGATAGTGACTGCCTACCTTCCTAAACGAGGACCTCGAAACTTAGCGAAGTGAGACAGGATGTCCAAATGAAGATCGCAGTGGATGGATGCCCAAGTCAGCTTCTCGTCCATAGTAACATGTCCGCCCAGCTTTGTCAAACGAATGCTGTATCCGTCCCCGTCCAAGCGCGGCAAACAAGCCGGATGGAGCGAAGGGACAGAAGGTTGATCAAGTTATCACATTCCCTGTTGCCTGTTGAGACGGGTTGTCTTACCTGCCATTGCTTCTCCAGCAATACCGTTTCCACATCCTCTTGTGAATAGAAAACCACCGTCCAGCAGGTTTTGATCGACTTAGAAGAAGGATACTTGAGCTCTCTCACCTTGATAGAAGTGAAGACGTCGGTGGTCTGAGCAGGCTTGCGCAGCGTCGTGTCCGACAAGTTACGAATTTCCAAAGCACACCTTCCGCCGCGGCAGCCGGTCTCTGGCGAGTACACTTCGGTGTCCTTCTCCGGAACGCCCGTGAGTTCCATGCGTGTGAGCTCCCCGTTCTCCGGACCCTTCGGTGCCTAAGAGCGGATCAGATAACATAAAAAAAGCAAAGTAAAGACAGTGGAAAGTTGTAGTAATGCGACACTGCATGGACATCGGCCATTCCAGTCATATCTCTCGAATGATTAGTCGATTGGTTTTCCGGTGGAGGTAATACTTTCATAACATAACATGACACACATCACCATCATGACGTAATCGCCTTTCTGGCTAACTTAGCGCTAGCGCTGCTCCAAGATTTTCGTTTCCTGACTTGCGAGTTATACTATACAGATTGCGAGCGAAAGCGCACTAGCACAATTCGATACGCACAGGAGCATCGTGACATCATAGGAACAAGTTCGTCTCGTAGATTCTGTGTTAAAAGAGTCGCACAATGTTTACCTATGACGTGATGATGTTCCCGTTCGTATTGAATTGTGCTAGTGCGCTCTCGCTCGCATTCTCTATACTAACGTTAGTAGCTTAGTACGAATCGGAATCTCACCTGATCCCCTTATTAGTTTGTGGTATTCCTTCCCACGAGATTTGCTCCTGACTTTATGATGGTTAACCAGAGTTTTACTGTTGCAGCATCTCAAGAAGACGAGCCGGATAACCACGAAGAAGGAGCGGGCGACAGCTCTTCGCCAAACAGAGGAATCGACCATATCCATCCCCATCCTGTCCCGGACCAGTCCACAACATCCAGCTCTTCTTCCGGTACATCATCGATAAGTATTCCTGGCACACCCTCGGCTACACCAATCCATCTGGAAGGTTCATACCGTAGTTTAGCCCATACTGATCAGCTGAACTATCGTCTGCTGAACGACCATCTAGAGAGGATAAAGACCTCTCGTCAGCACAGTCAATCTACACCACGATCTTCCGTTACTTCGTACACTGACGACTCCGACGATCAGTTACAGGATGGGTCTTCCGCTCATGGATTCGCAGCCCGAAGTAACTAAGTGTGGATTCTCTCTGAACGAGCACGAGAAGCTGAGTGAAACTGCATCAGTCCTGAAGGATGCTGCTGCGTGTTCTGGAATCTTTCTGCGTGGCTTGCCTCCCAACCAAGATGTCTTGCTGGTAAGAGCATAGATTAGTATGAAAATGGACCCAACAGCGATAAAACTGTCAGCTGTGTGTAGTTGCTGTCTGCCGGAAGAGCGTCCAGTAATTCCCGTTTCGACGATGCTCAAGTAGAAGATACTAGTCTACATAGTTTATGCTGTTGCGTCATGTTGTCATGTAATATCTTACGTGCGAAAGTCATCCTGCAGTTTCATCCTTCACCGATGATCCACTGTACGTACGTACCACCACAGTCTTTCTTTTTGCAGACTCCTCCAATGACATTGTTTCCAGTATTACTGCCCGAACAACCTCTCCAAAGAATTCTAGACCTACAGACTCACATCAACCTTCTGCAGCACCGAATAGCCCATGACAAGTCCTTCCTCGTCTCTACTCTACAAGGAGCCGCTTCCGTCGATCCTTTCACCCGAAATCTCCTGCACATTTACCAGCAGGTAGATGTAGATGACCAGCTGGAACTCGGCTTGATCCGTAGCGACTACATGCTACACCAGATAGATGGAAAGCAGAGGCCCTTCGACATCACTAAGTCCGCTGAATATTCATACAAGCAGGTTGAAGTCAACATGCAATGTGTTGGTCTGGCCGGACTCTCCGCCATGGTCAATGGTGTTCATAACCAGGTGTTAAAGTTCCTGGATGGGAAGAAAGTTGACCGACCTCATGCCATAGAATCTCTCGAGCTTTATGGTGGTGGACTGCGGCTGGCTTATGAGGCTTACCTGAAGGAGTACTCGACTCAGACTGGCCGTCCTCCCGTCCTTCTTATAGTGGTCCATGATGGTTTCGAGTTCAATATCAACGACCAGAGGCTGATAGAGTTCGAAAGCAAGCTTCCTGCAATCCGTCGATCATTCAGACAGATTGGACAGAATATTAGGCTGGACTCGAGGAACCGGAAGTTGATCGTCGAAGAGCGCGAAGTTGCTGTAGTGTACTACAGAACCGGTTATGCTCCAAGTATGTGTTCTTTGCAGTGAATGGTGTACTTCGCATATTAACACACACAAGTGAACGATGTCTCGTGCTGCAGGTCAATACAGCGAGGAAGACTGGGATACACGGCTGATGATGGAACAGTCGAAAGCGGTGAAATGTCCCACCGTCGCACATCAGCTCTCTGGAACGAAGAAGATGCAACAAGAGCTTGCACGCCCAGGAGTTCTTCAACAGTAGGATTTTGATTTTCATGGCCAAATATTTCGAAGTTGAAGGAATAAGTTCAATAAGGAAGAATGAACTGAGATTAGTTGCTAAATACGGAACATGGCGATTTTTGTTGTAGGTTTATTCAAGATGCAAATGTACGCAGGAGCCTGACGGAGACGTTCGTGGGTCAATGGGACATCAGCAAGAAAGAAGCAGAAGACGTTATACAGCACGCTCTGGACAACCCAGACAGGTACGTGCTAAAACCCAACAGAGAAGGAGGAGGCAACAACCATTTTCGTCAGGAGCTGATAACAAAGATAAAAGAAGTCCGTGGTACTCCAGAAGCACAGAACTACATACTAATGGAACTGATACGACCACCCACACAAGAAAACTATCTCGTGCAGCCGAATAGAGAACCGGAAGCTGCCATTACGGTCAGTGAAGTGGGCGTCTTCGGAGCTATAGTAGCCAAAGGAGCGAAGATTTTGTATAATGCATCAGGCAGAGATGTACTAATACGCTGCAAGGCCAGCAATATTCTGGAAGGCGGGTTCGCCAGTGGCAACTCATGTATCAGCTCTTCGTGTGTAGTTTGACTGATTGACGTGTACAAAGCTGATGTTATCTGTGATTCCCATTGACTAATTTCCCGTCCCGGGATTCGCAGTAGACACGCTGCAAGAACAATAAAGGATGGTTGGCACGTCGGTCCAGCATTGGCTGCTGAAATGGTGATAGCTTACCCAGGGACCGTAAACGTAATCGTTGTCAGTTTGAGGATCATTTGGGTCGTCAAGTTCCAGCCTCGTTATAGACTCGAGGTCGCTTTCGAGCTCCTTCAGTTTGTAGCATTTGGGTATTCTTTCTTCGCTTCTTTGGACAGAGTGCTCTGTGCCTACACTTGTGTAGGAAGGATATTGCGTTTGAGAAGGAACACCTTGAGAGATGGCCGATGGCTCCTGGTGTACGGCGCACTCTGTACTGTGTTTGTGTGGGGGATGATGGTGAAGATCGCCTTCTTCTTCTCCTGCACCAGCGTCGGGGTCGAACCGACAACCGTAGCCTGTGTCGGAAGGTTGGTTCATTGAAGGAACCGATTGATAACGGTAAGGCCTGCCGCCGCCGCCGTCGTTCCGCGATGAGGTCACTGACTCTTTGTAGTTGACATTGTTCATCGAGTCCATCTCGATGGGAGGGTAGCGTTCGGTCGAGGTGGCGTTGTTGTTCTTGTTTCCGCCACCGGAATCTGCTGGCGTGAACCGCTGCATGGTAGGTATGCTGTGGAGCTTGGTGAGGGTACTCCGGATATTGTCGGAGTTTTTGAAGACAGTGATAGTCAGCCAAACAAGACCAACAATGGAGAAAAGAAGGAAGAGTGTCATGATTGGGCTCGCAACCATCCCATCGAAGTATCTCAAGCGGCTCCATCTTAAGCCAGCAAGGAAGAACCCAGGTGTGGCTAGTCTCTCTAGCTCGAGCAGCTGAATGTGAATATCCTTCAAGTGCCGCACTGCTGTCGGACAAGTAATTTTGTTGTCGTCAAGTGCCGTTGTTACTTCTGGAAAACGACAGAATGATGATACTGTATCTAACCGGTGCAAGAAGTACAGCATTTTGAGTCGAATATTCAAAGATAAAACTAATCACTGGATCGCACCAGGCTGATCTCGAACGTGAGTTTCCGACCGGAAGTGGATTCAGAAGAACAAACTTACTGCCGTGAAGTGCGTTCAAATTATTAAGGTCTCCTGCGAAGTTTTCCGCTTCGAACTGTGTGATTCTGAGTTCTTGTCTTCGTATCTTACGATCACAAGACATAAGACAAATTCCGGTGAAAGCGAAGGCGACGGTGAGTCCTCCAAGAAGGTATCCGCATAAGCTTTTGCACAATGCAGAATTACTGTAAACTTTTTGCAATGATGTCCGCGAGCGATTTGGAGTCCGAGAGTTCATCCTAACTTCATGTTACATGTTGTTTTAGATTCCCGCTGCACCCAGAGAAGACATTTCGGTGCGGGATTGCACAGCTAGAGTCTAACTTTGCTTGGTAACATCAACGTCCCGGAACTTCTCTTTACTTTTCCGCTTCGACAGGTAGTACCATAGGTCGTCTTGTCAAAGGTCTCGTCCCCTCTAGGGAGGCTCTCGCTGCTTGGTCCATAAGTTGCTCTTTTTTGCCATAGACACGGTTTGATGTTGATCGTTGTTGATCTTGTTTGCATATAATGCAGTGATCGGCGTGCGCGACGACAAGGCTATCGCCAGTACGCAGAAGGCTTATGAAGATATATCTGCTCTTGACCAGGGTGACCACTGGTCACTTCTTCCCTATGTCAGCAGTAATTATCAAATACTGGCGCGACGCCCAAAAGCGATCTTCTTGATGTGCAGTGATTACATTCCTCCTGAATAAACACTGCAACGACCCGATATTATAATTACAACCATCTTCGTTCTGTTACTTCGCTATAAAATCAAGATAGGACGGAAAATGTGATAAGAGTCCTTCGTACGTTTTGACATGTTCTGAACTTTGATAGGAAGTCTCGAACTTTATCGCGATCACTTCCTGCTTTCTGAAGAGTGTTCGAGTGTCGAGCAGTGTTTCAAAGTAAGGAACGGTAGATTTGAATATCAGCACGTGTTCAGCATTAAGTCCTACGGAAGTAGTTTTTCAAGTTGAATAATTGAGCGGGATTACCTTACGAGAGGTACGAAGTAGGATCTGCATCGCCAACATTCCGGAAACGTTACGCGGTTATCGGCTATAACCAGGAAGCAACAAGGCGCCACCTGCTGGGATCATGGCCATTAGAAGAAACATGCAATAAAATTATGGAGGTCTATGGCCAAGCAGAGGCTTTCCTTTGTTTCGGATCTGATGGAATTTAGCTGATAATAATTTTATCGATCGATAAGAATGTTTTAGCCATTAATAATAATAAGAGGGTGATGAGGATATCTGGCTGGCTATGGTTAGAAAAGAGCAAAGACACTTTGGCTCGGAGAAGGGTCCCCGCAGCGCCATACTTATCGCTTCAAAGTTTCTGCCGCCCATAATGTCAATTTGGTCTTTTCGACGAACTAACCTCTCCTCTTTCTGTTCTCTGTTATATCCTACCCCGTATTATGCAAATAGGTGCCGTGTAATCCCGTTTACCCAGCCACTCGATCGCTTTTTCATATCTGGCTCATCTCCGCGCTCTCTATAAGCTAAGCAAAGCCATTAGCGGTTACTGAACAAGAGTTCCATATCGCTCTTCCTGCCCGTACGCCTGTTGACAAGGGATGATGAGTAGACAAAAGAACCCTATAAAAACATGGCCAATATTTTTGCTGTGGCGCCTCTTGCCGCGTCGACCCTTTTGTCTTGCGCATATCGCCGATATCATGCATGTCTCGCTTCATGTCGCGCAGCTTTGGTTGACTTTCCAGCTAGAGTAATTTCGAGGAAGAAAGATAAAGATGAGATTGTGTTACCAATTGCAATAAAGCATACAGCAGTTGTATTGATGGAATATTGGACGCATGCATATCCTGTGACCAGCAAGCTATTATTATGGTCTTTTGTTCCTGCTGTCCGCCTGGAAGATAATATGCGCGGCTGTCTTGAGCGAGACGATAACAGATCAAAATCATACCACGAACCAGGGTACAATAAACTCACAGTTTAGTTCGGGCGACTTCGCGAAAGACTGTTCCAAATTAGTTTCAGATTTATGAAACGAGAGTTCTTCCGGGCGCGATACCGCGCAGAGAAAGACCACCGAAGATAGAAGTGATCTGGGGTTTCAAACAGAAGACGGCACATTGACGATAGGTGGTTTACTCTCCGCAAAGCAAAGCTTGATCAGTTTCCATTGGATGTATAAATGTCACCATTTATGAAATATGAAACGTTATTGGAGATTTTAAAACGCGTCGTGCGCCTCTTACTTCCTTGTCGCCTGTGCTTGGTCTTTGGTATGACATACCTTACGAAGCTCCACATTCTCTTTCTCAGGCTTGTTGTAGGTTTTCTTACGACGCCGAGGAGGCGGTTTTACGTTATAAAATATGGAGAAAACAAAGAAGTAGAAAACTCGGCTGTAACTAGTAAATTTAACACTTTCAGCACGATCGTTTTCCTGTTTGCAGAATACTACCGTCCTCTTTGTGTGTACAGGAATTTTGTTGGCTGGTACCGTGTTGCGGAGGCTAGTCCGACCAATAGGCAATTTTAGAAATTTCAAAACTCGGATAATTGGCAGGCCATGAACGCCAAATCTCATAAGGGAGAACTGGTCGTCTTGATTTTCTTCTGACCGCATTGATGACTACAAAATTTACCAGGCTCGGCTTCGATAGATAAGACTGTCCCCAGTGCTCCAGTTTTTTTCTAAGCGAATACCGTGCACGTGTCTCGCGCGAAGAGACGAAACACCAAATTTCACCAAAACCACCCGAAACCGTAGAAAAAATTTCCAGCGTGCTGGGGTTTTGCTGACCGCTGGTCATTAGTGTTGCTCTGGTGAGAAGACCGAGGTACATGCAAACAAGAAGACCCAGACCCGAAAGACCAAAAGCTAAAACTGGGAGGTGAATAAAACTGAGTGATTGTATACACAAAGAGGACGGTCGTACGCAGAGTGTTAAGAGACCGTGGCGTTGATGTTGAGACGAGAGTGGATGGTACAGTTCATACTCCTAAAGCGGCAGATTTTTAGTTTAATTATCCGTGAAGAGGCCATTGTTCATATCGGATGTAATTAAGTAAACATGTCTTTCGTGTTAACGCCGTGGCAGATAATACGCCCGTGCTCGCCGTGCTGGTCATCGGCGCTGATGGACGGCACAACCAAGTGTAACACTCGAAAACTGCAATTTGCGCTCACTTTTCGATTGTCTATCACACCCAAGGATCTCACGGAGATCATCGACTGCAAAGGAAAAATAACAAATCTAAGACGAACCGGAAACTATGATCTTAAGATATATTGTGATGCGACCGACTGCCGCACAGGTGGCGCCACCTTATTATACACGTAAGACTGCTCTCTGATACTTCGCATTGGTCCCGATGGAATATTGGCGCCGCCCATGCCCATCATAACATTGCGGAATAAGATAAACCGCAGTTTCATTTCAGTTTTTCCAGCCTAGTTTCCACTCGTTATACCATTCTCTACATTGCGATCGTCTTGCACTGTTTTGAAGTCCTGGAAATATTCTAGGATGCGGTTGTTGTGAGGCCAGACAGGACAATAGCTTAGGCAGGTAAACAGGAGATTTTCACTCCCATTTTAAAACTTAGTCGGACCTTGATTGTCTGATTTTCCTTTGGGCATAGGTGTAACTTCCGTCGATTTTTGGAATTTTTGGACCGCAGCAACGCCATTCTGGAGAGCCCGGACGGTGGAAAGGGGGATCGAGGAGCGGAAGAACAGTCGCGGAGCATCATGTCCAAGCGCAAGCAGTCGACTCCACGGCAGACTTTACAAAGCGGTGAGCACAGAGAAGCGACGTCGACGGGGCCTGACGATCATAACGGTAAGTTGAGATGTCGTGTCTCCGCTTATCAGTTTAGAACACGGTGACATGTGACGCGCTGGGTTATGACACGCGTTATGATATCGAGAAGGAAATGTATGTGAACGATAACTCCCCACTGGTTGACTGGCTTGTCGTCCGACGGAAGCCAAGGAAGGCTTTAAAATGCGATCGACTCGCTTCCAGTCAATCAAATCCTTCTACAAATCAAATTGGAATTTGTTGTTGTTTGCACGATTGTCCAGGTTCACGTCACAAGACTGCATAGCGTTTAAACCTTGTATTGATATACTCATTTCTAATTTTCTGTTGTGATATTATTGTTTCTTTCAATGTTGAGAAGTTAACCCCGGCCGGATTTCTGCCTTCTTGAGGTAGTCTTGCAGGTTTACTAGCTTTACTTGGATGAGAGAGGTCTGACATGCTATTTGGAATGATTTCTCAAGTAGCAGCTTGGATGGTGAAAATGAAAAAATTAATCGCTCAAGAAGGTCGCTGCAGCCTGCCGACGTTTGTCAAGACGGTCGTGCAATCTCACCCAAGTTTGTGTTGGCCATATCAAATGTTACGAGTTCCTTCATAACTCTTTCCCGTATGAAGTGCAAGTACCAAGTATAACGAGTCCACTTAGGCGGCTTAGGTCAGTTTTAAACCCTTGAAAATTCGACATATTGTGCTACTTTAGCGCAAAACTCGTTCTCCTTTCCATTCAAGTTTGAAAAGTTGCTTACCGCTGGAATATTTTGCACCTTGCAGCATAATGCTCGGCTGACATATTTCTTGATGAAAATTTGTGTCTTGGAAGCTTAGAGAATTGATCGATATTTTTCCCCGAAAATGGGCGGCGGCTCGAAGAATTCGCTCGCCGCAATATGGGAAAAAATCGCTATGAGTTTCTCTGATTTTGAGGTACTTCCCTCATGAACACGATGTGAGCTTGTGGGAAAAGAAATCGCTCAAAACAATTATAACGCATATGGGACAAAGATACGCCCAACGCTGGATGAAATTCCATCACTCATTCTGCATCAGATGGAAGCCATCGGCCCATCGGAAATGTGGTATGAGTGCTGCTCCACAATCAATATATCCTTCTTGGCTAATCCATAACCGAAAGTTTTGAGGGGGAATAAAGTGGGATTATCGCCGGAGTTTGCTTTCTTTTCTCGCCTTTGAATAGCACAGCCAAGATATGGTTGGCGTATTTTTCTGGCATAATCCCCTTGCCCAGCTTCACTGGTGTTTGCAACAGCCCGGGGATGTTGAGGAATATGTGGATAAATGAGCCGTCCTTCCTCTGGGCTGAAGGGACCTCTTTGGATTATACAAGTGGACTTTGGGAGGGGGATTATAAATATCATAAAAGTACGGAGATTTCTCCATAATCGCTTGCAAAGATTGGAATCAGCGCCGCATTAACGCGCTCATAGCCTGCGGGCGTCTTTCAACCATTGCGCAAGGCTTATGAATATTCGGGACTTTGCTCTTCCCTTCTTTGGAAAGTTCGCTGAGATATTCTGCAGCTGCTTCTTCATGGAAAAACGTGCGATTATTTGTTCGAGCTTCCTGAAAGACCACACCAAAGTTCACTGTGACCACACAGTAATTTTCTTATAGGAGAGGTTAACGAAGGTTTTTCGTGGAAAGTTTTCTTTGCGTCGTGTTTGATAATCGATGTCAAATCCGCTTTTGATTATGTCGATCAGGTGTAGCTAGCCAAGTGGTCAATGCGGTCTTTTGGGTAATTAGAGAAGGCATTATTAATGCAGGTGTGTCGTGTCATTTCAGAAGTTCGCTTGAAGGGGATCAAAGCGGGATATAAGCACATATCGAAGAGCCTTCAACCATTGTCTCATGTTTGGGTTGCCACTTGTTTCAGAAGACTGAACAAGCTAGTAGTTAGTAGGTGGTAACGAAGAATAGGAAACGAGGTCACTTTATGTCTTTCCTTACATAGATAATAAGCTTGTTTGTCATGCTCGAGCTGGGATTGAGAACGGAGATAGAAATTAGCCCGAGAAAAAGTTGGGCAGTATTGAAAGACAAGCGCGGATTGAAGCTTACGTGTAACTGGTTTTAATTTGCGCACTGTATTCCGATCGGCATGGTTGAAAGATGAAATTAATGGCATGAAAGAAAGGTATGGGGTTGTAAGCATAGGCGGCTGGTTTTTCTTCCGTGTCGTGAAAACGAGAGAGAGACAAACGTCACATTTGTCACAGATCTACTTTGCATGCGAAAAATGCATGAAGCCATAGCGCTCATAATTACACACTCGAGCACTGTCTTCAAACATACTTTTTTGCCGGCTTTTTCTCCTCGCGAGCCGTCGCGCAAAAACCGTGTCGTTCTTGTGTTGATGACCTGTATAACACGGCTATACGTACTTGTGCCCAATGCGCAAAATACACAAGCTGCGCTTTTTGAGCAGTCGGGCATAACCAGAAAACTCGTCTGACATGTCCCATAGCTAATCTTCTTGTTGCGACATCGACTTGCATACGCAACTTGACCGGATAACTTTGGGTCGCCGTATGCATGTTCGACGACAGGTGAAGTTTGGGCGTGGTCAGCACATCTCCTGATGTGCTCTCTTTTGCAATGTCATATTTTAAGGAATTTGAGTTTCGGCGATGGGTTGGAAACATTAGATTATGGGAGGCGAGTGTAGTGGAGGAGGTATCGAGGTCTGTGTCGCGGCGATTTGGGTTCGTTATGGGCTTGTTAGGTGAAAGGTTCCCAGGTCAAGTTGCGCGGCCATTTTGTACTGATTTCCTCACAAGAGGTTAGAACCGTCTAAATTGAAGCTGTCATTGAGGGTGTTGTGGAAGCATGTTCTGGTAAGTTTGGGCACTGGGGGCTGCACCCATTAATTTATGGCCATAAGGCAACGGTCAAAGAGATAATTCATCTCTGCCGGCTGAACATTAGCGATATCGTGCATGCGGCGCGCGGCAGTTGAAGACAGGCAAGTTAACAAGTTGTTGATATGAAAGATTTAGCCGCTGGTCTAGCTTCTGATTTCGATAGTTATGGGAAGTTGCAGCCAGAAAGATGGTAATCTGCTTCCTGTCGCACTTACTTTTCGTCATATTTTTTCCATAGCGGCAATGCATGCCCTGATGAATCAAGGCAGAGTAAAGCAGCCCAATCGCAACAATCATCTTTCTCATGATCTGCCACTGCAGCTGTGATTGCAGACACTAGACGCTCAATCCACCCCAACCAAAACTAGTTTTCCATCAGTGGAATATGTACCAATTTCTATCGACTGGTTTGACTAGGCGAATGAAACGGAACCAGCCATCAATATGAGAATATATCGACCGGCGCAATAGAATGATATAAAAGTTGGGGAACCATGTAGACATACTATGTACTTATGCTCAAATGATCACTTGGCTGTAGCAAATATGGCCTGATCGGATGGCAGGGAAGACAAGCAAGCTGTGTCATAATTAGTGGACGCTAAACAGGAAACGCGAGAAAAAAGACGCGTTATCCTGGCGTGAAATGACAGCCCACAGCACGGCTTCCATATTTCCATCCAACGGCTCATTCATTCCTTCCCAGCTAGAAATTACATACATACTCGAACATGAACCACACCCCGAACTCTGTGGGAATTTTTTCCGTGGTTGGTACAATGAATATTTCGAAGGCGCGGTTGAGGAGAAAAAAGTCCTTCGGTGTGTTTGAGGTGGTGCAATTGAACAATGTACTGATGATCTCTGTGTGGCTTACAAATTCTAAACGGGAGCAAGTGACTTTTGTTTAGTGACTGAAAAGGATTTGTAATGATCCGTGTTGTTAAACTTGTCGAGTGAGGAAGACAGGAGAGGAAGTGGTTGGAGAATGAACATGATGGTTGTGTGCGGTACGGCACACGTCCAACTGTCAACATGGCACTTTCAATGACCGCACTGCCCACTTTAAACTGCCCGCTCCCCTATCTTCACTGACCACTCTGCTCGTTCCTCTGCCGTCGTCAGATTTCCGCCGAGTACAAAATTTTGTCGATCAAGAAATATCAGAAATTTATTCCCTGGACTTGAAATGTTTAATACTGCGTCACTTCATATGGGTAAGTATTTAAGAAACTGCATTTTATTTACTTGCGCTGCTCTATCTGGGCGAGCGGTATGAATATTCTTTTCTTTGTTGAACTCATTTTTTATCAAAATCTCGGTTTCTTACCAGCTAATTCAATGTTTGGGATACCGATTGCGGTTCTTGTCTTGAATGAAAAGTCGAATGACGTGAAGGAATTTCAGTGTGATGATGGAGCGGGGCTGAGTGAGATTTGGTTTCGATGAAGAGCAGCCACTTGTTATTAGGGCAACCACTTGTTTTCTAGTATCAAGGGTCTGTCAGGCGCGCCTTTGAGATGTAAATGTAGCTTGTTACGTGATCTGGGGGAATGACATGAAATCATATATCCTCAGCGACAAAAATCAAGAGGAAAAGGAAGCTGTTTGTGGTCGAACGATAACGCTTTCAAGTCTGCATTGTCAAGTAGTTCGCTTGCATGCCCGCGCACGAAATGGAATCGACCCCGGCGTCCTTGTCTTTAAGATTGTGTAAGATGGATCAAAGAGACATTTTTTCCATTCGGTTCAAGTGTGAAGACGTGATCAAGTGGCTGAGCGAGGTGTATGCGGGATCAAGGCGGAACGCCGCCATCTTTGATACCTCAACAAGGTTTCGCTCTTCATTTTTTGAGGTATCTTGACTGACAAGAGTTATAGTTCAGGGTTACAAATGAAACCTGATGAAAGGTGAGCGTGTGTCGACATAACATGAAATCTCGAGTTTGGCTTGAAGAGGGACAAGGTAATATTTAATTGAAAGAGGGTTACTCTGCAGAGCTTACTACAAGAATAAACTATGATTTGTGTTTGGCATGGGCCATTTTAAAATGGAATTGTAGGCTTGTGATGTTTACTCAAAGCGGACGCTGTGCATTACGAAGTACAAAGTGAGCTTTAGGTCTTAGTTAAGAGGAATGAGGCTCGGATTACCGGTGCTTGTTAAAATATTGATACATGAAGCTCGGCAGCGGCATTCCTGATCAGCACACGGATCGGATCAGGATGGCCTTGCTCCCAAATGGCGTAATTAGTTATGAAGTTATTGGTATTATGGCCGGGGAAGCTGAGGGAAATGAAGAACGCAGATGGTTACATTATAACATTTAGACGCCAAAGACAACTGACGCCCCGAAATTAACGTCAGTTGTTTGTGAGAAATCCGGCCGGATGATATGAGATTCTAATGAGGGGCTACAACTCCGTCTTATTTTTGGCCGGGCCAGCCATCATTTATTTCCATGATTGCGACGTTTGCGCAGTCAAAGCACATACTCGCCTGCTCCCCGATCAAATTACACTGTGCCGCAATTTTTCTTCCTTGTCCTTCTTCGTCTTTTATGTGGAGCAAATAAACGAGGAATCTCACTTGACAGTTATTATTTGAGGACGAAATAGGAGCAAGTGCACGGATAAGAAGTTGTTCAAGTTGACGGAGACTTCCGGCTGGGGCGTAATTTTATGAAAGGAAACGGACGCTCTTTGTGCTGTGTGAGAAAGTTGAGGGTAATCCTTGTCGAGGTCTTGGAGGAAAATTCATTATGACCGGAAGAAAGGCAAGGGCATTTATTAGATGATGACGTGGATGAGGCTTCCCCCTTTTCGCTTGATGTCATAACGAGGATGGTGTTTGTCAGTAGTGCCTTTCGCTGTATGGGTTTATCATGTCAAGGAGAGGGTGTAGACTTGTGTATGATGGAGGAATGCACGGGATGGTTGGAGCTCAACTTTGAGGGATAATGAATAAGTTTGCGCGTTCATTTCCGCTTGTGCTGGGCATATGCAGCCACTTGGAAGGCAGCCACTTAGCCAAGAAAATATCCCTCATCTCTCTGTTCCTGCTGAAGACATCTTTAGTTGAGAAATGTGTTTTGATGAGTAGAATTGTGGGGTCCTCTTCTACAAGTTTGCGTTTTGATGAATCTTCCTGCGCGAACGCAAAGCTGGGTGTGGCACCGTGAGAATCTCGCTGTGCTGTCTCCCCATATCAACTTCAATATGACTAAACTTTTAAATATTTTCGAGCAGCCTTCAAAACGGTGCTCACGTAGCCCAGACTTCCACACTCGGAAATTCAGAAATAATGAAATCATTTTGTGCTTTTTGAAGATTAAATTTTGGCTTGATATTTTACGTGGTCTTCCTTTCTAGAATCCGAAGCGGACATGACGGACTCGAACTCCACCAGCGGCACCACGTCAAACCATGCTGTAGATGACGTTCACCTTTGTGGCATGTGCCAGCATGAATTCAAGTCGCTGGATAAGTTCCTGCTCCATAAAGAATCATGCACGCCGACGAGCAGTCAGTCTGTGGAGTCCCCGCTCGTATCCAGGCCGCAAAGTCGCAACTCACAGTCACCCAACGAGAACCTTCCATCCACCTCCACAGCCTCCATTGTTACCAATAAGAACATCCAGGCCATGTTCTGTACCATCCAGCAACAACACTCGATTTTATTACAGTTAATTCAGCAACTTCTGCTGAAACTGAACACGAATGTATTGGGTGGTGGGATTAACAGACAACCAGGAAGTAGCAACATTCAGAGTCAACCTGCGGAAGCCGCACTGAACTCACCGGAATCAGGCATTGGATCGGGATCAGACCCAGCCGGAAGAAGCGCACCGATGACTTGTCCTGTGGATGGACAGAGCTTTTCCGACCTGCGGACATTTTTGGACCATCTCCAAAGCCATAACGTAATTCTAGAAAATTGACTGATCTTATACGAATTTTTTTGGGAACAATATTATCCTTTTGGTTCCCAGAAAACGGTTTCCGTGCAGTCGGCCATTCGACAAGGTTCAGAGAAGCTCTCGAACCTCGCCAGAGAGCTGAACAATCTCGCGGGGCCTGGTTCATTAAGGACAAGTCGATCACCAGTGTCCGAAGCGAGGATGATTAACGAGCGCCGGAAGGAGTTGGAGGAAGAGGAGGAAGACCAGGTTGATGAGGACGGCGTGGATGATGTCAGCAAGGGTGCCGATGTGACACCGCTCGGACCTGATGGTCAGCCATTGGATCCTGCGTTGTACGTCGCTCTCCTACCTATCCCAGGTAGCAATGACAACTCGTGGGAACAGCTGATGGAGATCGTCGAGCCGACGGAGACAGCCAGACTGCAAGAGATGGTGGATCGTTACGACGACAAACGGGACCCTCATGAATGCGTTATTTGTAAGCGCGTGCTGAGCTGCAAGAGCGCTTTACAAATGCACTACAGGTGATAAGAGACTTTGTGCTAATTTTGAACACCCGTAGAAACTTCCATGCTCGGAAAAAGGCTACCCTAAAATTTGGTGTCTTTCTACGATATTTGAGAGTTCGCCAGATGAACTTGACAACATAGGTTTACTAAGTGGCGCACGTTTTCAATATTGATAACTGGAAGCGTGCGCCACGTTTCCTCGGGCTCGTTGTATAGTATGTAATTTGTGAAAAGACCTTTCACCGACAAGTCGGAAATTTACTCGTTGGATAGGCATTTCACTGAAAAATCTAAATTTCGCTGTTTCCTTCAGGACGCATACGGGAGAGCGACCTTTTCGTTGCAAGCTCTGCCGGCGAGCCTTCACCACCAAAGGCAATTTGAAGACGCACATGGGTGTTCATCGCACAAAACTGATGGGTTCCTCCCCAAATCCACTGTCGAATACCCCATCCGAACCGATGTCGCGCATGTCGACCGAAATCATAGCGGTGGATAATCCGCAGAAAACGATGCCGTTGGGACCGTTGCCGAGTATGTATGATATTTCGGCTAGGCCATACGCCAGCATCCTCAACCCGGCACTGCGAAGTGGAATGCCGGGAATAGAATGGCCGCCGAATGCCACTCCGAACCGCCTGTCATCTTTCCAAAGCCTGGAAGCTTTGATTCAACGCACTACCGGCGGAATGGGTAGGTGAAAATATTTTCTGAAGTTTTGTGAACCATTTTGGGCGGATTATCAAGTACATGCATACAGCGAACTGGTGGGATATAATGGTGAATCGGTATGTAGGTGCCTGATTAACCGACAGAGTTTTATTTGTGCTATGATTTTAGAGCGCATGCCGATGGATTTGTCATCGGCTCAAAACATGAAGGAAGTTAGGGATGGCGATGACAGTTTGTCGGGTAACAGCGATGGGGAGGATGAGCGTGAGGTGGATGAGGAGAGGAATGGATTATACGGTGGACAATCGGGGCACATAATAGAGTCATTGTTGGCCTCACAAGGCAGTCAACATCAGCACGGCACGGCTGGTGCACTTGACTTGACACCTCGCTCTCACTCGGCGACGCCCACTTCACAATCGACGGCAGGAGGAGATTTCAACGGATCGAAAATGTTGTCGTTAAACAGAAATCATAATACGACATGTCACGTCTGCTATAAGACCTTTGCGTGTCAAAGTGCATTGCAGATACATTTCCGCAGGTAAGCCATATTGCCATTGGCCTCTTCACTCTCTGACCCGGTCTCAATACTCTGCTTACTAACGGATATCAATTAAATAATTCTCAAACGGTTCAGAAAAATCCAATAAAGTATTTTAGACAGAATCGGAGGCGGGCAAACACAACGTACAGGATCGTTGTCCGAAGTGGCGCACATTTCCCGCCAGTACCAATGATACCGTGCGCCACTTGAGATGACGATCTTGCACGTTCCGTTCGCCTGCCTTCCGAATATCCAGAAATATCCGACGAAGTGATCGTTTTTCTTTTTATTGTAATTTTACAGTATATCAATTGACCTAACGATGTAATATATCGCGGCATTTCTAAATCATAGTCACCTTGGCAGTCACACGAAAGAGCGACCTTTCACCTGCCCCATCTGCAAGCGCGGCTTCTCCACCAAAGGCAACATGAAGCAGCACCTCCTGACCCACAAGATCCGCGAGATGGCCAGTGGCCAGGCCTACCCTGGTTCGGACTTGGAACGCTCTTTCCAGATGGAGGAAGGTTCCAGCAGCCAAGAAGAGAAATCAATGCCGGAAGCACCACAAAGCATGGATATCAAAGATGAAGACCTGGAGTCCAACTCGGTGGATGTAAGCAAGACAGACGCTAGTGGCCTCAATGGGTCTTCGCAGAATTCCCAAGGGCAGAAGCGCGGCGGATATGCCAAGAACGTCTGCCATGTCTGCGACAAACCCTTCAGTTCGAACAGCGCACTGCAAATTCATATGCGAACGCATACGGGCGAGAAACCCTTCGTCTGCGACAAATGTGGACGGGTGAATATAACTAGAAAAATCAAGTTCGTGAATCTACAACTGACTCGAATTTCAAATGATCGTTTCTTTGACAGGCGTTCACGACGAAAGGTAATTTGAAAGTCCACATGGGTACTCACATGTGGAATGGTAGCGAGCCTTCCACAGTAGCCATATCTTCTCCGTCTCGACGTCGCCCGAGTTCTATGGATTCTGATATGCCGCATGCCAAGCGTCTAGCAGGCGATCGTGACTCCTCTTCCAGTTCACAACAGCCCACCATGTCCTCTTCGATGCACCCTGGCATGGGTGGACCACACATGGGCGGCTTCTATCCTGGCATGTCTAATCCCTCTGCTGAGCTCCAACGTAAGGAAATTATTACCAAAGATAAAGCTTTCAAGCGACGCGTTTTCCGTTTGATCTATTACGGCAAAGCGCGCCAGCTGATCGATGTTTGTAGCAGCTTACGATAGTGGCGCATTTTCCGCGTGATTATACTTGTAAAGTGCGCCAGTGGCCAACGCAGTGATTAGCCGGGATTATATTATTCATGCTTGTTTTTACAGGGAAGATGTTCGATACGTACGCAGCAGCGGCTTCGGTGGGTCTTCCATCCAATTCCTTGTTTTTCCCATACGCCGCCATGTTCAATGGTATGGCGGGTAAGATGGGTATGAACAACCCGGCAGCCAACTTCTACGCTGCTCAGGCCGCCATGAGCGGACTGGGCGCACCCGGTGGATACTTTGGCATGGGTGGAGGCTTGCCGGGCTTCGATATGAGCGGGTTGCGTCCAAAGGAACTCGCGGAGAACCAAAGCGGAGACTCGGCTGGCTCCAGAAGCCCAAGGAGCTCGGGCACACCGGAATCTAGACACTCCGACGACAGTAATACTGTCTCTCCTCCTCAACAACCTTCCACCGCTTCGGTACTAAAGACTAACCCTGTCGCTGCTGCGCAAAGCTAAGGTAAAGCATCTCGCACGAAAATGATTATTTAAGTAGCAGCCAAATTTGAAAACAAAATAATGTTCATGGAATCCAGACAAACAAACTCGACAAAAACGTTTTTCTCAGTGGCGCACGCTTCCGGCCATTCATACCTGAAATCTGCGTCACTTGGGAAAGTAAACTTGTAGAGTGTGGTTGTCGCCAGAGGTTTTCCTGTCCCAT
>BDGG01000001.1:2327267-2338897 GCA_001949185.1 Ramazzottius varieornatus
TCCCAGCCGACTGTGTGGTGTACGGTTAATTAGTGGTACTGCCACATTACTACCTTGTTCACCGATCAGCTGATCGTGACCTAACAGACTGAGCGCGTGGGACCGTAACCTGCCCACTGTAGCTCGTCTGCCATGGTGTATGGGACAGGAAAACCTCTGGTTGTCGAGCTCCCGTTTCAATTCTGCATATGTGCTTTTGAGTTGAGGCTCGAGAGACACTATATTAGTCTTTGTGTGAGGGAATTTTTTGGAATAATTTATGAGTCTGAGAAGGAAGAGATAGGCAATATTCGAGTGTCGATAACGTTTTCGAATTACCCTCTACTTGACCCTCATTTGCTCGTAAAATTGAAAATTTCGATAAGGAAGATGGATGTATGCTTGAATCTATTTTGCTATGATGCATCATGGAAAGGAGAAGAAATTTGGGTTGAAACGAAGCACAGTCGGCAGCTGTGACATTTTTAACCCGATTAATTCACTGGCGCATTCATATGCAAATTTGGTCATTTCATTTTCAAAACTCCCACTAATATGCCCCTCTTGTCGTGACATCTTATGACAGTAGGAATGAGAACAAACCGCTCACTGATGTCACGATGTGACTGGAATCGATGAGCAGAAGATGTAAGCTCGTTGGAAGAATATTTCCTTGTAGATTATTCTGGCAGACACGAACCTGCATACCGGTTGTGCAATGCGACCAAGCTATAAACTGTACGCAGGCTCCTTCGACAGCCGCAGTGACTTGTTCACCAATCCGCACGCAGTGATAGCTCGATCGCATGTATGACCCAGTATGCAGGTTGGCGAGACGATCGTCACTGGGAAATCTGATAGGTTCTCCGGCGAACAAAGCGTTGTAGCGAAGTCTAGACTTGAGGCAGATTGGGAGGACGCTGTTCAGAAGACTGCAAGAGTTGGAGAACGTTGAGGGGATCGTTTTGTGCCGCAAGGATAATGAAGTCTTTTCATGTGGAAGCATTAATATTGTCGGGAATGTTTATGGTAATTAGCCATTTCCGGGCTTGAATGTGGAAATTGTGCTGGCAGCTGGCTGAATTGCGCTTTATGGCAATGTTGCGTGGAAATTGTCCGGCAGTGTTCTTTCAAATTCAATTACAATCCCGCCACAAAAACAGCCAGCATGACTTCCTCTCAAAATGAAGCATTGCCATTTTACGTTTACATTATTTTCTTTTCACCACAAATTACGTCTTTACAAAATCAGTATCAGACTGACGGGAGTATAAGCTTCCCTTTCAGCAAATCCATTTTCGGCTAGCAATCTAATGAGGGTTTTTTTGCAGGTCTTTTCCGGCTTGCTCTACATCCCTTCCTATCCTACGTTCCAGAAATTGTAGAAGTTCCTTGAAAATATTCCTGTTGAAATATTCCTTCCTAGCATACTCAAGACTTCGGGATGGGCGGAATCACCTCAGTTTTCTAATTTATACTCAAATAGTTTTCGTCTTATTTACGGCACTCGAAACTGCTTTTGTTTTACCTCGTTTTATTAAACCTCTGTATTATTATCCTTTCATCCACAGAAATTTTGAATAGTTTACCGAAGTTCGAAACGAAGGCGACGTTTATTCATAACACGTACTTCCATGTTCCTGTTTGTCTTCGTATTTCGCGAAGGTATCCTTTTTGAGCAAGTGATATCAAATCGACCGGCTGTTTTAGATAGAGTTAGAAGCATATTTTCTCGCCTGTTTCTGTCCTAACTCTTTATATCTTTTTTAGTCGTCCAAGTGAAGTCATGTGTATTTTTTGTCAATAGTGAACGTGAGCTTTCCTATATTCCGATATTTATAACCTACAATTTTTCTCTTTTGAAGTGTTTTATTACAGTGTTATGTAAGCTTTGATGAGAGGCTGCAGAACTGTAAAGTCCATGAAGAGAGATTTGTGGGATTTCATGTTTACGATTTATGGGCTAGTTGCCTGAGAAAAGTCATAAATTACGTCAATGTTATTATTTTCTGCTTGGGGGGTATTAGCGATGGCGTGCCGAGTGGGCGATGGTGCAAATGTAAGGAGGCGGATGCCCAAGGTTATGATTTATGGATCATATCGTGGGCACATTTGCGGCACGCGCAAATATATCAATCCAGAAATCCATACTTTGCACACTTTGTGGCAGAATTGTGTATCTCGATCATCTCTAATGTGTGGCCACTTGTCAAATCAACCATCCATGCCAACCTCTGTTTACCATAGGCCAAAGGACCATGCAAGCGCCGCGACCCGGAACTATTGTCGCAGGAGTCATGCTCCGCTCTGACGTCCTCTCAGGTCTGCTCACAGGATACGTACGGGATGAAAGTTTTTGGAGCAGTTTCACCAGAAAAGACAGAAGATGCTGCAGCAGAAACCGCCCGAAAATTTATGTGGCTCATGAAATTCTCGATGGTCCGAGTGTTCCGGAGCGAACTAGGCCTGCGTACTGTGATATGGGTGTCTGAAATGAGTTTTGGCAAAGATAATTGACTTTGGCATACCAGAGTCGAATGAAGCCTTTCAGGGAGGTTGAAAGATTAATGCAAATCAAAAAGTTCAATATTTGCTAAACTGACTTGGTATTGTGGAAGAGGCTAATCAAGACACGCAGTTCATGCACTTCCTCAATATAATTGTTGTTGACTGTCGTGATCAAGCCCCGGAATATAGCCTCTTTTATGGCAGCTAATAACATTGTGGAGCTTTTCGCTCAATTTCCCTGCTTGACCTTTGTGTACTCTGTCTAAAACTTAATGTCAGTATTCCTGACATTTTTCCATCATGACGCAACAAGGAATAAGACCTGAGGGATATAAATGCAACTGGGAAGATTGCTTGGTTCCTCTGCCCGACAGCGACAATATGACATTCTGCGCATCAGATGTTCCATATCAAAACGATAACGAGGGACATTATTCATTAATTCCCCTGAGATGAAATTGTTCATTTCGCTTGTCCATCTATGTCGACGACGGAAGTGATGGAATTTTCGGGGCCATGCAATAACATGAGAAATTATGAGAAACACTACCATGGCTCCCTATAATCTTCGTCTCGTATCCCAACACTCCCTCTGGAACTGTGCTTGCATCCCATCTCGGCTAGGGCGTAATATAGGTCTATGCCTATTGACATGTTTGATGATTTTTCTCCAGCGACATGCATCGATATCTCATCATTGGCAGTTAGGAGGCAAAGGAATCAAGCTTTGATGAGGAGCATGTCAGTTTCTCTTGGGCGATCTCCCCAACGTCCTGCTCTCCATGCAATATAATGTGATGTCATAAAAGTCCCTTATGAATTATCAACCCAGCACGACCCTCTTAGAAAAAGTAGCACCATGAATCGCAGCAAATCGCCCTCTTTCTGGAGCTAGAAGATCAAAAACGAGAACGAAGGGAAACATCGTATAAGGCTACATAGAAAATATCGATATTACGTTCGAGATCAAAGTTCAGTTACTTCCGTGTTCAGTTAGGAGGCAAAGGAGACCAGTTTTGATGGGGAGGCAGTTAGGAGACTTTTTGTTGTGGAAGCTGGCAACTATTTTATGTTGAACTTCGGCAAATGATTTCACGCAGCTACAGTAGTTTTCTCAAGTGGCGCATGCTCTTATAAGCTAGGAGCGTGCGCCTCCTGGAAAAACAATCTGGGTGAACTCATTTGCTGACGTCCAATGTTCGGTCCGTGTGTAAATGAGAAACCTTTCAGAGAAGGGTGTTATGGTAGCACGAGTTTAAAGTGCCTTTTTGTGGTTCAACTTGACTGAAAGTGAAGGATGTAATATTTCCGATCCATAAAACCCCACTTGACACGAGCTGTATCCCATTCAAAATTGATAAATTTATCTGCCGTCCATTTGTCAGAAATAATTGAATATGTCAGGCTGGTAGGACAACATGGTCGGCACGACTCAACGATTCCCGATATTTAGTGTCCTTTATTATTTTTATATGCATCGAAGTTGGCAGCTCGGGCTTCCTTGAGTGAGGTCCTTTGCGACGTGCACTTCAACAAGGATTAATGTAGCCAGTTCTGCATCACTGCTCCACCGTAAAAGTCTCTTTTCCATAACAACCATAACGGCCTCAGCGCTCCTCTCCGATGCCGTCACCCGACCCCATCTTCCTAGCCTTGCTCCCAGAATAAGGGCAATTTCACTTTAAATTTGCTATGCTTCCGCAACGCTAAACCCTCCACTGCACATCTAATAGCTTCCCCATCCACCACAAAAATCATAAATTTCCCATTTCTCGAACTACTTTCCTCATTATTCATTCCGATCCATCTAGCCGTTCTTCCACATCGAAAACAGTATCTACTCAGTCCCATAGTCCCCAATCAGCAACCACACACCGAAGAAACCTTCACACGATTCAAGTACACGTACTAACGTTGAAAACTTCAAGCACACATGTCCACAAAAATACTCACGCAGTTCAAAAACAGAAGAAAATCAGCAAAAATATCTTCAGGCAAGTACAAAACAAAGCGTTGCATACCGAGCAACCAGAGACTGAAACGAGAATGAAGAAGTCAACGAAGAAGAAGTTCAAGAAGGGAAGGTTCCTTCCGGGTCGCCGGCTGGACTTCAGGAACTTTCTGGTCATCGGGCATCGGGATGAACGGCTGCAGTTCCGCGTTACCAGCAAAGAAAAAAGGCTTGCTGGGCATGCCTGTTCGGAAGCAGTCGCCAAAGTTGGAGACTAGGACGTTCAACGAGACGGCTCCTAGAGGCTGCTGACCGTTCGTCGCGCCCTCTTGCGTGCGCTCCTTCAGGGCATTCTGGTGGGACAAAACCAACCGCGTATAAGTAAATTCAGCAATACATTTCAATACGACAATCAAAACTTGGAAACTATGAACAAGAAAAGAGTTTCGTAAATCGTGAACGTACCGTAAAAACAATATTCAATGAGGTATCTTCCGCTAAAGCGACCAGTTCTTCTTCCACCCTGCACGTCACATAGCGCTGAAGGAATTCTAGCAGCCAGTAAAGTGGTTCTGGCGGTCCAATCAACGGCCGGATGTTTGTCTGAAGTCTCTCCGTCAAAATATCACTGTAATGGACCATGAAAGCTGGGTCAAGTATACTGTTTCTGCTTTCCGAAGCCCAGTAAGCGGGCTATTTATTTTGCCAAGGTACAGCTCACCATATTTGCATCCACAAAAAGAGAAAGTCCCGAAGAACCTTCTCGTTGGCTTGGACCCTGATTTCTTTTGGCGAAAAGGATTCAGCAGCGTCCAAGCATTCTCTCAAACTCTTGTTCAGCCAACTTTGCCACGAAGACAAGCTGGGTGGATGCTGCATTGCATCTATGGAACAGGCAATGTAACGTTGGGCCCTTCTGTCTTCTTCTTCCGTCAGGTTAATTCTGACAAACTATAGCCCGAACACATATACAGATTAGGCAGCGACAAATATGATCAGGAAATGCAGAGAACCCACCTTTGGCCAAAGCTGCGCGATTCTTCTAAACAATTTTATCACGTAGTCCACCTTTTGCTGGTCACTCTGCAGACAATCCACGCGGGAAAACGACGCCAGAAGAGCTACGCGTTTCCGCAGTACCAGAGAAAAGGCGAGAGATCCACAATACTATAGAGATTCAGACTATCAGTCATCGGCAGAGACAGTAAGCCTTTATATTTGAGGACTTACAAGCATATCGGCTATAGCAGGCGGTATGGGAGAGTCAACACCGTTGATCAGACTAAGAGTCCATTTAGGAAGCTTTATAAGAAATTCGTTAAGCAACTGAAAATAGGCACCTATGGAGAAAGAAAGAACGAAATGATCACTCCGGCTGTTCTGGTTGAGACATTACATTCTATTGCATATATACGTTGAAGGTACCATACCTCCGGGTGCTGCTTGAAAGTTCGGGGCGAAGTTCTCCAAAACGTTACCGTATAGGATCAGGTAGCTGTCTGTTATGAATCGAGTGAAGACATCTGGGCCCACAATGTCCTGAAGGGCAGCGATGCTCGCCGCAGGACCTTGGGTAACAGACAGAGCCGAGGGAATCTGGATGCTTTCTTCTCGGTTTATCCAAAAGTTCCGAAAGACTGCCGGAAGTGTGACAAAAGCCCCGTTTATCATGCAATGAGCGACGACCTAAGAGCAGAAAACATGGGTGGTTCAAAAACCCACCCAACTCCGATGAAGTCATTTACTGTACATACCCCGAGATGTATCCGGAAGGATACGACAAATTCACCGAGTTTCTGTATCTTAGCAGCTCTTTCTTCTTCCGTACCACCCTCTCTCACCGGAAGTTTACTTGACCATCCGTCTTCTCGTTGTAAGCATAAAGGTACGAAGGAAGTGTGGCCTGCTCCGATCCCCATCGTCAGTTTATTGAGGACCTCCAGCAGTACCGTTTCACGGTCCTCCATATCCAGCGCGGCTAGAGCACGAAAGACCGGCGACCGTACCTGTGTCACTCGCCTAAAAACAAACTCACGGGTCGCAAAGTTCCCTTCGTCGAGAATATTTTTAAATAATTACAGAAGGATAAAAGAAGTCCACTTACCCAATGGGATCTACAGGTGGACGTCTGGGTCGCTCTTTCTCTGCAGCTATCGCTTGCTGTAACGCTGCAACCGCTGCGGCGTCTTCGGCTTCAGAGTTCCCTTCCTTGTTTCTGTTTGGATTCATTTCCAGTCCGATGTAATGGTACTTCGATTCACCACTGGAAAGACACAACAAGCCCCATAGTACGAGTATACTGTAGACTGTAGATGATGTAATTACAATGATTTTGTTATCAGTTCGGGCTTACCGGCGACCTAAACGACGCGTATCGACGCCCGGAAACGTTCGCCGAAGAACCTTTCCGAGACACGCAGAGTTAACAACGGCCATGTTGTTTTCCGCGCAGAACCTTTGATACTTGGAATAAAGAAGACTTCGTGGCATGATTGCTTGTGGGTTATAGCTCAACCGGAAGTTCTTTTTCAGCCAAGGTACCTGCAAAATCGAATGATATCCAGATGCATCCAAATCTGAACTTTCACATCGGACTAATACCGAAGCTAAATATCATGCAAAACAGTTGGTAGCCTTACCAGTTCAGCCCCGACTCCGTTGTTGAAAGCATGTCCATTCTGAGCATCTGCGTTTCTTTTCGAACTAGAGCTACGTTGTTGAGGTCGAGCGCGTCGCTGCCAGTCTCCGACATCGTCGTCGTCCCCGTCCGCCTCCTCCATCGACTCATCAACAGCCTAGACAATCATGATCATGATATTTACTATTCAAAGATGATAATATGGTTATGCTCTTACGTCGCTTGCGGCTTCCGCCTCGGAGTCGTCTTCGTACTCATCTTCGCTGTGGAAGTCTGCATCTGACTCGCCACCATCATAGTCAGGGTCGTCTTTCCCGAGTTTCTCCGGTGTCTCATCGCTCTCGATCGACTGGAGGTCAGAGGGTAGATCTTCGCCGAAGTCTACCTCGTCGGCTGCCGGTGGCGGTGGCGGCGAAGGATCACTGCAAGTAGGCTAAGCCTGGGATATCCTACGCCACTGTTTACATGGAGACCGACCGGAAAAAGTACGGAGAAGAAGTGTCGCGCAGCCAGGCGCAAACGACCAAAGCATTGCTCAGTGGATGGAGAAGCTCAGCAATGTGGAATGTTCAGCATGATCTGCGAATAGTCCGACACTTACCGTTTGAGCAAATGGATCGTCGACGTGTCCGCTTCGGTCTGGCTTTCCAGCGCATCCTCGATCTTCTCCTCGCTACTAAGTTCCGCAGGTTGGCATGTCTTTTTAACCGACAGGTCTTTTCCATCGCGCAATGTCTTCTTCCTTTTTCGCACTTCGAACGACGCCCCAACCTCGGTCGCTTCTGCAGAAAATGAGAGCATCTTGGCTACGCCCTGAAAATTTGTGCAGCAATAATGATGAGGCCGTTTTCGATAGAAATCCACTTACGTTTGCTCCGTCGAGTTCTTCCCGTCATACTTTCCTTCTAGCACTCTGCAAACCCCTCAACAACGATCAGACACGTAAGCTGAGGAACAAGCACTTAATCAGAGAAATCGGCAAGACTCGAATGAGTGTTCTTCGAGGAATCAAGGCGAGTTCGATGTCGACGACGCGTTACAGAAACTGGAGTGGCGCTGCAGCGACTGAACAAATCAGGCAAAATTTCCGTTTAGTGCTTGCAAAGATATCCCACCCCGGAAAGAGGATGCCACCCTGGGCGTCGAAGGGCTTCCCTATCTATTCCAGTTCCATATAAACGTCTGCACGTTGGAGCGGAAGTGGAGGTGGATCGACCCAGTTTTTGGACCAATAAGGAGTTATCATCCAACGATACAACGAATCTTGATCACGACACCGACTTTTCCGCTTTCTCCGCCTTCCACACAAGGTTCAAAACAAATCTGACTTCATTCCGGATCACAGCTGACTGGCAGATTTCATGGTCTTCACAATCTCTTTGTAGTCCATCTTTGATTCCTCAAGATTTTCGTTCAGAAAGAAAAGCTTTCTGGTCTTTTTGCAGGTAAAAAGTGCTGCCCGAAGCTGTTCAGAAGCCTAGAAGAAGGTTCAGTGTACAGGAAGTCTGAAGTGTCTGCCGGCACCATGCAGCCCTTCAAAGTCTTCTTCGATTGAAGGCGAAGTGCGTCGCTTCAAGATAGAAGACGGTACTGGATATATGTTCCGGGTTGTCTGTCAGATGGTCGAAGCAGTCGTTGGTCATGAGAATTTCATCGTCACCTGGAAAGGTACGAGATAACTTTCCAAGGAAAGTTTTCATTTTGCTGAACTGTTGGCATCACTGGCATATCTGTGACTGTGGTGCTTCTTCATAGATAGCGACAACGACTCCATCCATGTGACATCAGAGAGCGAGTTCACCGAATGCGTCGATCACACTGCCTGGAGGACTCGCCGCGGTGACCTGATCAAGCTGTACGTCAGGAGTGCCAGTCAGGAGGATCCTCACGGGAAGAACAAGTTCGAAGGTAAGTCGTGTTTCGATGTACAGTAGCTGAATCTGTCACAATAATAAATTATTGTACCGATTCTCTTGTATCTTTATTGGAAAGACAATATTCCGTTCTCAAAAGCGAGAAGATAGCGAAGCAACAAAACAAAAACAACTACACACGGACAGACTTTCCCTCTTCAAGTCTAAAACGTAAAACAACTCATCAAGACCCTTAGTGTCCTGTACGGTGGAGAGAACAGAATAGGAATTTCCACGCTGAATATCTATCGACACTCTCTGTTTAAAGAAAGAAAAGGCTCTAGATTCCCCCGTCACCTCTACAATGTTTCTTCCGACCGACTTAAACAGCTCCGTCGCACAGGGTCCCCATGGTCCGGGGTCTCCAGAACAACAGGACAGAACAGGAACTGGTTACCGATGTCCCGTTACTTCGTAATCTTTCTCTTTTCGGCGGCATCGGCAGCGAATCCGGCTTTGACCGTTGACATGGCGAAGTTGGTAAGGGCCAGGGTGTCAACCACTGTGACGTCCCAGACGAGCTCGTTACCGTTCTTCCATGGGACTTGTGTCATACCGTCTGGTCGTCTCTTGTCCTTCCGGAAGATCCCTGGTGATTCAAGGATGGCCGGTATCTGGGCTGATGTCAGGGCACGTTTGAGCGACTCGTTTAGCGCGCTGTGTCGGCTGTAACGACCGCCACTAAACTTGCAGCTCGGCTTCGCTGTCCAAATCGGCTTGGGGAAGGATGTCGAGCACCAGTTGGTGTACGGAATGGATCCATGCCAAGAAGGCAGGAAGCGCGATCTCTTTTGTACGACGGATGCCTAATCCACCTAGATCGACCGGGAGTGTTGCTTGTCGCCACGGACCGGAAGTCATCTCAACGTTCGTAATCTCCGCCAGACTTTCAAGAACCACCTCTTCGAACTCTTCCAATACCCACGGGACCTTCCAGACGGGAGAGCACCGAATGATGTAGAGGGACTTGGGCAGACAAAGGCAGTTCTTTAGGAGGAAGAGGGCCTGGTGGGCAACCAGTTTAGTTTTGCCTGTACTAACTTGATCTTTCTTATTTTTACTCGGACGACATCCTCCACACCCTCTTCCATCAGTAGAGCACCCAGCAGACTCAGGTCATTCCTGCAGGGGAAAAGGATACCTGGACAGGCGGTTGCTGCTGCTTCTTGGCTGGCTTAGCGTTCTTGAAGTGAACCACCGAACGCGAAGAGCTCACACTTGGATGGGTTCAACTCCAGTCCCACTTTCCTCCCTTCCACCACCACGTGCAAATCAAACAAGACACGACCACCGATGGTTCCATCGTCAAGATACCACACATTCAGTGGCGACTTTAGAGTCTTGGTGAGGCTCTCGATTACGAGGCAAAATAGAAGGGGCCCCAAAGGATCGCCCTGTTGCACGACCCTTGCGGACTCTATGGTGTGCTGACCGAAGAGAAGCTTTGAATTATGCCTTTAGGTCTGCCAGACGAAAGCGTGGTAGGCTGGCAAAGCTTCCTTGACAACACGGAGCAGAACGTCGCGGTGTATCGTGTTGAAAGCATTCCGGAAGCACTATTGTACTTAGGTATCAATACGGAAATTGACGATTCGATTTCTTGATTGCAGGTGTCATTTGTGATGGCTGCGACGGAACTCGATATAAAGTATTAGGTACTTAACAGACTCTCTCTCTCTCTCTCATTTCTTCCTGAATAAATCTTGACCTTGAATAAATCCCTTGAATGGACCTTGAATAAATCTTGTGTCCTTCTTCCAGTGCCTGGTCTGCAAGGATTTTGACCTGTGCGTCAAATGCGAGACTAAAGGAAAACACTACCAGCACACCATGTTGGTCATTCGCAAGCATCGCGATTTGAAGGTAACGCCACCAACAGACAGTCGAGACTTTCGACCCTCTTCCGTTTTTTTCCGACGCTTTCGCCCCTGTGTAACTTAGGTGATCACTGGTTTTGATAACGAGAATTTTTTTATCACAGAAAACGCTGTCTAAGATAGATCCCGACTTCAAGAGTCTCATCGTGGAAAAGCCCAAAACTAACGCTTCGGTCCTCCCAAATCCCACCAAAAACCTCGCCGCCACGCAGCGAGATCTTACCGCTCTGGCCAATGGTATCAAGTCTATAAAAACCACTACCGCTAAGACTGCTACCCTGAAACCCGTGACCAAGGCTACTACCACCACCACCAAGCAAGCCGACGCAATTCCTCCGGTCAACCCAGTGGTCCCAGTGGCAGTGGATGCCCCTCTCACCATCACCAGCATCGAGCCAACTAAAGCTCAATCAGTGGTCGTCTCAACCGAGGACTTCCCTCCGATGCCACCGCCACCATTCTTAGCCACCGCGTCTTCAATAGCTGCCACGAAACCAACGACCGCCACACACGTCGGGCCACCCAATGGCTCCTTTCAGTACAATCCATACAGTCCTTTCGGTGCCAATCAAATAAACGGTTTCTATATTCCCTCGGGGTTTGTCGAGAGCCCATTCTCACCATAAAATAGTAGCGGTAACGGCTCTGGCTCGTTTGGTGGATACGGTGGTCAGCCGCCGATCTACCCTCCTTCAGCTGCCGGTTATCCAAGTCGACAAAGGTTAGACTGGTTGCAAAATCAGGCTACGTCTTGCTATTCGAAC